>JBBYHH010615562.1:0-10537 GCA_038382905.1 Daphne laureola
TTGAAGATGGATGAACTTGGATGAAGGAAAACTCCTCCAAAGGTGGCTGCAACTTTCGGTTGAAGAGGAAGAGAAAATAAAAGGATGATTCTTTAACTTGCAAACTTGTTTTCTTATTAATCCTCACAAGAAAACACTAATAGCTCAACAAATCTTCAATGTATTATGAATGAACCTTCAAGAAATGAAGAATGGAAGAGAATAAATTGAGAGAGTTTGGTAGTGAAGATGGTGAGGGAGGCCGGCTATGCAAGGGAGAGAGAGAAAGAAATGGTTAATGAAAAGTGGTCAAGAGACACATCTCTTAAATCACTCACAAACTCTCTTACACATGTTCTCTACCCAATATTTTATTGTCCCTAAGGTCAATGCCTAAAAAGACTATAATCCTTCCCTCTCCTAATCAATTTCGGCAGCCCTAGTTAATTAGGATTAGTGGGCGTTTTCGCTCAATTTTCTAAAATTACCATTTTACTCTCTAAAACTAATTTTTGACAAAATACCCCAGAATTCTCAAAACATTATAAATTGCTTAAATCCCGCAGAATGGGCTCAAAATACTTCTCCATACATAGATTTCATTCATAAATATGTATATTTCATATCACAATTTATTCCGGTAATTACATAAAATTCAATTTCTGGATAAAATATATCAGAAATTCACCAAACGTCTGAGGTGGGTGTAACACTCTTGATCTTGTGCTTCCTGTCTTAATCCAAGGATAAAAATGAATGAAAGCGACTAGACTAAACTACTCGCCTAAAGACGAATACTAGAACACGAAGTATAACAACACAGCAAGGCTGGCTGATAGGTGTAAGTTAAGTAGCCTTCAAGACAAGTGTGCGGTACTCTCCCAATGCCCAAATGGGGAATATATTCCGATATGCAGCATATGTGATCATACAATTTTTGTTAAAGACGCCCATGATTTCCTGCAACGTAAATTGTTATTAATATAAAGAATATAATAATAAAGAATATGATAGAAAGGAATGCATTGGTAGAGCACATGCCATACAATGTGCCCACCCATAATTTGAAAACGGGGTGAAAATCAGATCCGTTTAGTTATGAGAATTTTTCAAAATTTTTATTTCAAGTTTGCTTTGTAAATAGTTAGGATGTATAACTAATCATTAAGGAGAAAAAACTTTGTTTTCAAAACTTTAGAAAACTCTAGTGTTAAAATAAAGAACTTCAAAATAAAATTTTCTATTTTAACACATGAGTTTTCAAAAGTTTTGAAAACAAAGTTTTCTCTCCTTAATAACTAGTTATACATCATAACTATTTACGGAGGAAATTTGAAATGATTTTTTTAGAAAAATTTCATAACTTAAGGGACCATTTATCAGGTCCTAAAACTTGAGTAAAGGTGTTACGAAAGGATTGAGAAATGATATGGAGAGTCATTTTGAACACTTTCTTGGACCCAAAAACAAGTAGATGGTTAGAAGTGATTATATGACAAATTTCAAATGAGAGTATCGAAGAGAGTTCTAAACTGACTGTCCGTAGCATTTTTCGAAAGAATTATATCACCAACCATCATCAAAGTTTAGCTCTCGATCAAACAAGAAGGCTGCAATTTATGAAACACACACCCAGAAAAAGAAAATCGGTTTTGAATTCACCTGTTGCGGGTAATCACCGTTCTCCATTTGTGAGTTTATTAGATATCTAGCAGCACGATGTAAAGGTTCTGGGTCTCGTTCGGCCTGCTCCAGTAGTTCAAAAACACAAAACAAAAAACCATTAGAAACATAAAGGTATAAAACCTTATAACTGTTACAATAACATTCAATAATACACGCATTTTACTACTCTCTCCCATATGTATTGTCACATTTGGAACGGAAAGAAGGAATACAAGTAAAAAGAACAGATTAAAGTTTCCAGGCTTTATGGTCAAAATTTATACCTGCCCAGCATCAATCAGAGTCAACATTGCCCACCCTGTATTCACAACATGAGATCGTTTCCCTTCAAGGTCTGAGTAAACCTGTACGAGAGCTTGATGATTATAACTCAACAGTACTTACACAATATTTTAGCCAGCAATAACAAAACATCACTTATTACATTTGTCAGGATAGTAATAAACACGTCGACTATGAAAAACATGCTTGAAAAAGAATAGTTGTGGTAATAATGAACGACATCCATCACCTAACTAAATATTTCAACTTTTCTTCTTTGATGAATTGTTACTCGAAAGAATTTGTTATTGTGAAACTATAAACCTCGATTTAAATTTTCAAATAAATTATAGTAAATTCTTTTTATATCAAAAAGAAGAAGTAGAACATATCTTAGATTAAATGTTGAAAACGATATCGGTCAATTATTCGGGTACGGAGGGAGTACAAAGCAAATCACAGAAAGGTTTTCTTTGTACAAGACAACGGAAGTACTTATAAAGAGAATTTTGAGCTAGTAGAGGCTTGAATAAACATAAGAACTGCGCTACTAAGAGACATCACCCACTTTTTATTCTTCTATTCAATATTGTCTTCATCAATGTACTAAATAACAGAAAATTGAAAAAATAATAGTATTAATAATAAAGATTTAGAGCACAAGTGCAGTAGTCTGGGTGAAGTGTAAACAACCACTTCTGGAAGTTCATAAAAGCTATGGTATAGACCAAATGGGCATATAAACAATCATTTCACACGAATGTAACTTTTAAAGTAATACGGAGTAGTATTTAAAACTAATTCCAGCACATATCTCTATTTAAGTGAAAAACAGATGTCAAATGCCAAATAACCTTATCTTGACATGAAAGGTAACTCTCTCCCCAGCCTCCTGAGGGAAGCTGTTTGGACAGCAAAAAGTTGCAAGCTTTACGAATGGCTGAACAGTTATTGAAGTTCTTCCAAGCAGCCACCAAACCTTTCACCCCAAACCAAGTTCCGTAGGTGAAGCAAACAGCCCATGAGCCATACCTGTATGAGAAACCACAATTGTTTATTTTTTATTTTATTTTTTATAGGTAGGGCAGATAAACCAGAAAACAGTGCAGAAGCATTATCAACCATGACGAACACAACCATGCTAAACATAGAATAAGAGAAGGATGACATAAAGTTGCCATATAAGGAGAGGTAGAGATGGGAAAAACTGGGAATAGGTAAGGGCAAACCATGAGCCATCTGAAGCTTGTATGCTCTCAGTAAACTTGACTGCCTTCTTTATACATTGATCTATGTCCCCTTGTCTATGCCCAGGATATATCTTTCTAAATGATGATAAAGCTTGGATGGCAGCAGATGTGCATTCAACATAGCTGAAAAACCCGAAAATCCGTCAAGACTTAAATGCAGAATCTACTTGCACCCACAAGAGAAAAATCAAAATATATGGGATGGAAGAAAACAAGTACAAAGATCTTACGGATAATCAATAACTATATCACCAAAAGTTTCTGCAGGATTGATCAACTGAGAAGGGAAGAAAACAGAAAAGAAAATGACTATACACTGTGGAGGATGCAAAAATGCAAAACATAGCCATGTAAATTACTTTAGAGTAGTGTATAGGACGTATAG
Organism: Daphne laureola; assembly: GCA_038382905.1. Lineage (NCBI taxonomy): Eukaryota > Viridiplantae > Streptophyta > Magnoliopsida > Malvales > Thymelaeaceae > Daphne > Daphne laureola. The sequence continues at coordinate 3,562 of JBBYHH010615562.1, forward strand.
GACTTTCAGATACAAGATTCCAGTTATGATAACTCTAGAATTAGATATAGCTTCTTTAAAGGCATTAATGTTCTGAGGGACTATAGGTTCCTAGTCTAATACAGCAGGCCAAACAAACTTGTCTACCAGTGCCTTCTAAAACTCATTAATTGATCAGATTACTCATCCCATTATTATCAAACATGTACAGATGTATGATACAATCTGCAGCCTGGATTCATAAATGGTTCAGATAATTGAAACATTTCTAGCTCAGTTCCGCCAACCAAAGATTCTGGCAAAAAATTCACATGCATCGAAACAAGTCATGAACTAGAGAGATTGGGAAGGGTAATCCAAAGAAACCAAGAAACTTGAACAGAGGAAGCTAATGTAGAAACAGTAAAAGATAAGGCACCAACCATACAAGTTATAACATGTACTACTATATATGAGTGGTCAAGTAATTGTCCTGATTAAAAAACTTACAAACTTATTGTGAATGAAATGAACATGAAAACTACCAAGGACTGTATAAGAGATACTTAGAAAAACAAACCAAGAAACGCATGGCATGGATTTGAGTTATTCCCCTTTTCAGGTTGCATCAATAAGAATTACAATAGAAAAGAGTATTGAAGAGACCTTTAAACCTTCCTAGCTAAGCGTTTTTGAGTATCATGCATAAGTGAATATGGGAACCGAACCCTGCTATGTAAATGTCGAATGACGAAAGAGCATGATGCAAAAACAATAGATAAGCAACCTCTAGCCAACTGTATGATCTTGTCAGCTCATATGTCGCAAAACCACCACCTTCATTCTGCAATGTAAATGAGTATGTCAATATAAGGCCCTAGTGGAAAGGAAAAACGAAAATAGAACAAAAAAAACAACCAAACTGGAGCATTCACATCTCAAATATTGTTGTGTGCTAATTTCATTTACACACCATATCTGTGTGACTGTGTCTGAGACACTGACTGAACATAGAGCTTAAAATCTGACAGACTTTCATAACACAATAAAAAATAGAAGGAACTTGTAGTTCAAAACCATAAAACTACAGCTTATATAGTTTTCATGTGAAATGATAAAACTTCACTGTAGCCAGTCAATCCAAATACAGAGAGATACATGAAAGAGAAAAAAACTGAGTTACCTGGAGAGAAATAATAACATTTACAGCATCATAAAGTCTCTTTGTATCTACTGGTTCACCAACAACCTCCGAAGGAAGTTTGGAGAGTATCAAGGCAGCCTTTATAAGTGAAGGGATAACAAGACAGAGAAAATACATGTGTGAGACAAAGAAACAAAAACTCCTATTAAGGTGAGCAGAAAAATTACTTAGAGATGATTTTGCATCTGATATTTTTTACCTTTAGTCCTTCTGCTGTGCAGTCTGAGATAGGCCACCCATGGTCAGCAGTCGAGAAGGGCCATGCTCCTTTCGAAATGTGGCGATACCAATAACTGAGATGACCAGGGCAGTCTTCTAAAACCTTCAAGACAGCCATAAGAAACGATTATGGAACAATTTTAGCCAGTACAAAACTGAGTGATTCTGATGTATCTCTGAAAAAATCAACTTCAGTTATAATTAAGTAAGAACATACCTGTGAGCTTTTTATAAATGCATGCGCTTTCTTCAAAGTTGGACCATAGTCGTTCACGAGATTGGTTGAACAAATTGCTTGTACAGTGAATGCCGTATCCCATAGTTGGCTACCATTATATCCCTGCAGTATTTCATGTTTCAAAATTATCATAAAATCCAGACATCCAGTTACAGGTAAAGTATAGGATGCAGTTAATTTTTTTTTACGTAAAAGCATAATGCATTTGGGAGTTTGGAAATCAACCCCAAGTTACAGATATATTTATACTCTTTATTTTGCTCAATAAACAAATCTAAAGTTGAACACTTAGCACCTTAAACGATACTAAATTCCATTTGTCATAAGAGCACTGAGACATCTTGTGATAAGCCAAATGATATGACTATGCAGAAAAAGAAGGAAAACACCACCTGCATTTTCATGCCATCTTCAGCAATCCACAGGAAATCATAGATTCTTGGAAGATGCAACTTGAAAGCCTCTGAGTTTGGATCTTCCACCCAACAGCATAACATATTTAACACCTATCATTGCCAGATCAAAACAGAAAGGGTCTAAACCAGTCATTTCATTTTAGTATCAGCAAAGGCAGCTGTATTGAGAGGGGATGAATTCACGGATGATTAGAAGATAATAATCTTAACAACTGAAAGACAGAGGACAGGATTTTCTCCTTCCTCCCTCACATCTCTCCATATTCTTTTTTCGTGGCCAGCTCTTGAAGAGCCACAATATAGCTTCACTAGATTCACCTTGTTAACAGGGCCGATGCAGATATAACGAGTATTCTCATCCTCATAGTGTATGTGCTCCATAGTATGATTAAGGGCGTTCTCTCTCAATTTTTTTCCAGGCCAACGCATTAGGATAGGTTCAACAACTTTTTGGAGGGTAGCCCATAGTATGTCCTGCACAAGTGGGTGAGGGTAATAGAGATCCTCCTGCAGGGAAAAAAAAAAGTCCCTTTTAAGAACAAACCATGAAGTAGCAGACAGTGCACCATCCCAGGCAGCTATGATGATTTCTGCCAGAATTCAGCAATTCTCAGTTCCCGTATAAAGGATGTTGGTGGCGTTCAAAGACCTTTGCACATAAAGTAGAGAAGCATGACCTAGTAGAATATTTTCTGCTGAAAATCAAAACAAATCTAGCAATCAAAATTTTGCAGGAGTTCAGTAACTCTTGATACCCCTTTGTAATCCTATAGTGGACAGGATGACGTAGAAGAGGAAGATGATGAGGTATATAACTCTGACTCTGGTTGTGCTGCTGAAGACTACATCAGTCTTCGAGATGATGAGTGATACTTAAGTTTGAGTGTTATGGAAGTTTGGGAGTCAAATCCAGAAGTTAGGCTTATGTTCTTCTAAAGCCTATAGGCTACTACTATTAAATTTTTTGGAATATTACAATCGGATGTTTCTTGTGCTATGTATTTTCTTTAGATAATAAGTAATACCTTATTTAGTAGTGGGTTATCATTACTTTAGATCTGATTTTGAGTTTTTCCAGCTACTTCATACTTTTATCTGATACTCCTAATGTACACTTAAAGCTTTACTTCAGTAAACATTGTGCTTTGCGCGCTATTGGACCCTTAGCGCTTTAGTGTGCTTTTCACTATTTAAGCCCTGGCCCATTCCATCACTTCTAGATTTAACCTAAAATCGTGAACAAAAATCATTACTAGAAGGATTCTCTGTCCGCATTACATTGACTAGCACATTTGCTTTTCAAGATCAGAAAATGCCAAATACAAAGATGGAAGAATATAAAAAAAATTCGTTAAGTGGGGAAAGCCAGCATGATTAAGTCAGGGGCTCAATTAAGCTTTATATGATGGGGAGGCCTCCCCACAGATAACCAATCAATTTTGGGTTGGATTCGTTAAAAAATAGATGTGATAGACAGTAGATCTGCTATGTCATGGAAGCAGAGGAACGTGTAAAGCAAATGCATCATGTGGCTTACCTTTGCGCATTGGTTGCGTGCATAATTCCAATCTATTTCGTGATACGGTACAGTGTAAAGCTCCTTTCTCATAGATAAAACTGTAGGCGTTATTGGTCCAACAAACCTCTTTCCATATAGATATGACATAGGCAAATAGACCATTCGACAGTGACACCACATCCTTCCTGCAGTGGAAAGATAAATTTCCGTTAGCTCATACGCTTTAAAACACAGTTATTCACAATAACAATCTAGGTAAACTAGCTTAAATTCAACCAAAATTAATGACAGTAATAGAGACACTTTTAAGGGGCAGATCCATATATAATTGTTTCTTCTTTATCAACTCCCTTTCCAATTTTACTAGGATTAATTCTTTGAATTAACTTAACAATAAGTTAACCAATCTACCTCTGGCGTACATTTGTAGATTGGCTAAAGAGTAAAGACTACTATTGCATATTGCTACTCTTTGTAGCTCAGTATTAATGAAAGAACCTTGCATTTTTTAAAGGAAATGAAAAGATAAAGTTAAATCAAAGGAAACAAATTTCAACATGAATGACGATTAAAATGCAATTGGAGATGAATGTTAATTAAACAGCAGGACAGAACTGAATGTGCTTGGTCTGGATTTGCATACCAGAAATCAGGGGCATAAATAAGGGCTACTCTGATGACACAACTATACAGTTTAAAACCAAATTGCTTGAACTAAGACTCAGATGCAAACTGGCCAACATGTGTTTGCTCCTCCGAAAGAGACATGGATGAAAGGCTATGATGGCTAATCAACGCCTTTTTATTTTTTAATCTCTGGTTTCTGAGTTACCTTCACTCGTAAGCATACTTCAATCATGTACAATGACTGAAAAATGGTATAATGAAAACATATGCATGTGCAAATACATGAACATAACACAAAAGGAAAGAGCTTAGACCTGGATGGATTGGAAGCAAATAAGGAAGAAGCCATATCTCTGGGGGGAGAGGATTATTGCCAGACCATTCAAACACTCCAAGCACCTGTTTCCATGCAAAATTAAATAGAGATCAATTCCTACCTGAACATGATAAAAGATAGGTTCTCTCATCAATAAATCGACAAGAAAAAGACTTAAAGTATCAGACCGAAAGCCACATTTTCCCCCAAGATGTTATCTCAGTAGCACCACCATGACTTAGAATCCAGTCTCTCCCTCTCTCCATTGCTCCATCTCCATCATTAGCCCCTTCACCAAGCAACCTCAGAGTAACATAACTCAAAACAGTGCCAAACATTGTGCTCGGTCCCTCTATATGCAAACCCCACCCACCATCTCTGTTCTGCACTCAGGACCACATAAGAGATCATTGAAAAAGACAGATTCGTGAATCAAGTAGAATCTGTAAAGAAGACCACATGTAAACGTACGTCCACATGAGGTAAGTGCTTACACAAAGAAGAGTATGGTAAAAAGGCTTGCCTGGTGATTATAGAGATAACGACACATCTCTCTTTTGTGTTCCTCCGACAAGATTGCATTTAGTGCCCCAGTGACAGACAGAGTAATTACCTACAGCATAGAGGCATGCAGGAGCAACTCAACCACACAAGCAAATAACAGAGAAGAAACTAAAAGCGCATGTTATCCAAGAACAAAAAGCTGAAGAATTGTAGACACGTTATGCTGGTAGACGAACATTTATTTACTTATCTCAATAATAGAAGTCCGACAAAAAATAAGATTGTATCACAGCCAAGCAACCGAGAAAAATCAAGCATGTCAAAACTATTTCCAAATTTTTCAAGCTAAATATCAGAATGTAGCCAAAACAGCTTAGTGTGGATCCAGAATTTTGCAATAAATGTGGCTTGAATCACTTGATATATCATCTACCAAATTTTAAGTAATGGTTGGACATAACTTTTTTTTATGATAGCATGTTAAATTAAGACAACCATACAGTTAATAATTTGAATCTTTGTAACCTATTTTTGTCAAGGTCAAGCTATGACGTTAATCTACTACTGGAGTTCAAGCTTGACTCAAATGCAGGAAGCTTGACCAAAATGATTTTAGGACATTTTTGCTCCACAGCAGTTTAGATGGAATCGGCTCAGGCCACCCAAATGGAAACAGGTGGCTCGAGAACAAGATAGCCAACAATGAAAGCAAACCGATGTTGCTTACTACGAAACCGACAGCTTGAAATGTACGTACCAAACCAGGCATAAGAAACATAGGACCTCCGTAATCCCCCGGCCAGTGTCCATCATGTGCTTGGATGCTTGAATGAAAAGTAATCGCCCTTCTCAAAGTGTTAGTAACCATCTCCTCAGTAATCTCCTCCGCATCCTTCACTTTCACTTGAGGCAAAAGCTGAGCCGGTGGGTTCTCCTTTGCAAACTAAATGGTAGGAAAAAAAATGCAAGCAATTCGGACGAGTCGAAGCTCAAACTTGTTCATGGAACTAGAATAGGAACAATCACATAAGCACATCCTGACTAAACCAAAGCGAAAGGGAAGAAGAAGAAGAACAAAAACCTGAATGCGCATGAGTAGATCTGCGCTATGCTTCTGTTGGAATCGATTCTTGAAGAAACTTTCGCGAGCTTTCTCGACCTCCATTATCTCTTCAGAAGATCCAGCATTGGGATCAAACTCCCATGCTTGACGACCGACATGATCGTTCGTCGTTCTAAGCCACGGACTCCCGCCATCGGCAATCTTCAACTTCCACATTGTTCACAGAGCATCCAACACTTGAATGCCGGTTTGGCTTCTAGTAGAACACTGTAGAAAGTAACCGACAGCCAGCCAAAAAGCGATTACTGAAATCGATCAAAACCGAATGCGACAGAATCTACTGAAATGTGACTTCACGGGACTATGGTTACCAGAAGGAGGTCGCGAAGGCTGCGGCGGCGAGGCAACAGCCGGCGATTTGCTGCGAAATGGCGGACAAAGCTGTAATAGATCCTGAGTGAATTAATTGGGCTCCCTGTTAGCAGTTGAGTTTATAGTGTGGAACTTATCGACAAAAAATGGAGCCCGTGGGGTTTAAAGCTTTTTCGTTGTCAACCACCACCGAAAAACCAGAAAGTTAGCTCCCTTTGTCCAACAACTTTTTTAAAATACTTTTTATGTTTCAAAAAATTAGGGTAACTTACAAAAAAAAAATCATTAGGTTAAGCGAAACCTTCAGTTTTCTTCTTCGATTTTGAGAAATTTTTAAAAAATCTCTTAAGGTACTGTAAAATCTTTAACTACCCCTTTCAATAATTAATTCCATTTAACTTTTCGTTAAATTCACGGAGAAATTACCTAATTACATCATAAATGTTTTAACCCTAACAATTTTACTCTAACATTTAGGATATAAATAGAAAATTTCTTCACAAATTTAACAGAAAATGTAACTGGATTAACTGTTAAGGG
>JBBYHH010615672.1:0-10536 GCA_038382905.1 Daphne laureola
TCAATTCATCCAACTCATTCATTTGCAGCTTTCTCTTGGCACCTGTTTCTTTCATGTTGAAGTTCAACGTCTTTATAGCCCAGTATGCTTTGTGTTGTAGTTCCATCGGAAGATGACAAGATTTTCCAAAAATTAACCGATAGGGAGACATACCAATTGGTATTTTGAAGGCGGTCCTGTATGCTCACATGGCATCATCAAGCTTGAGGGACCAATCCTTCCGATCTAAATTGACTGTGTTCTCAAGAATGGACTTGATCTCCAGGTTGGATACTTCCGCTAACCCATTTATTTATGGGTGGTATGGAGTGGAAACTTTGTGATTGATGCCATACTTGAGCAAGAGTTGCTCCATGGATCTATTGATGAAGTGAGAACCTTCATCACTGATTATTACCCGTGACACTCTAAACCTGGTGAACACATTCTTCTTCAAAACCTTGATCACCGTTTTAGCATCATTTTTAGTGGTGGAAATTGCTTCGACCCACTTGGAGACATAATATACTACCACAAGAATGTATTCATTACCGTTTGATGAAAGGAAAGGTCCCATGAAGTCAATTCCCCAAATGTCAAATACTTCTACTTTGAGAATACCCTGTTGAGGCATCTCGTCTCTCCGTCCTAAGTTACCCATCATCTCGCACCTAGTATAAGTCTTCACAAATGTATAGCAATCCTTGAACAGAGTTGGCCAATAAAATCCAGATTGAAGTACATTAGATGCCATTCTTGGTGCTCCTAAATGTCTTCCGTCAGGTGAATCATGACAGTGTCGGATGACTTCTAGAGCTTCATCTTCTGGGATATACCATCGGATAATTTGATCCGTGCATTGCTTGAAGAGGAGAGGTTCATCCCACATGTAATGTTTATCATCGGACAAGAATTTCTTCCTCTGAGAATAGGAGAGATCCGGAGGTAATACATCACTTGCCAAATAGTTTACAAAATCGGCAAACCATGGTGTATTTGTGTCAATTTTTAAGAGCTGCTCATCCGGAAAACTCCCCTTGATAGGAATCTCCGTATCCTTCTCTTTGTGCATCACAAGGCGGGATAAGTGATCTTCTACCACATTTTCACACCCTTTTCGGTCTTTAATCTCAAGATCAAATTCTTATAGTAATAAAATCTACTGAATCAAGCGTGGTTTGGAGTCTTTCTTGAAAAAGAGATACCTGATGGCGGCATGATTAGTATGAACTATCACTTTAGATGCCAAAAGGTAAGACCAAAATTTATCCAGTGAGAAAATCATAGTATCTCATTCTCGGTTGTAGTGTAGTTTTGTTGCACGGTGTCAAGCGTCTAACTTGCATAGTAGATGGCTCAAAAACATTTTTCCCGCTTCTGCCCCAGCACTGCTCCTACCGTATAATCACTAGTGTCACACATTATCTCAGATGGTGCTTCCCAATCTGGAGTCACAACAACCGGAGCTGAAAGTAACCTTACTTTGATAACTTTGAAGGCTCGGATAGATGCTTCATTAAAGATAAAAGAAGCATTCTTCTCAAGAAGTGCACACATTGGCTTGACAATCTTTGAAAAATCCTGAATAAATTATTGGTAGACCCCAACATGTCCTAAAAGATTCTCACACCTTTCACATTCTTTGCGGGTGGCAATTTCTCGATCACTGATATTTTTGCTTTGTCCACCTCTTTGCCATGCTCTAAAATTTGATGTCCTAATACAATCTCTACATTTACCATAAAGTGGCATTTTTCCCAATTAAGGGATAAATGTGATTCCCTACATCTCTTCAAAACACGGGTTAAATTCTCCAGACATTCATCAAAACTAGAACCATAGACTGAAAAATTATCTATGAAGATTTTCATACCTTGCTCTACCATATCTTCAAAGATGGCCATCATACACCATTGGAAAGTGGTCGATGCATTACATAGTCCAAATGGCATTCTCCGGAAAGCATAAATTCCCTAAGGACAAATAAATGTGGTATTTGCTTGATCTTCAGGGGCAATGACAATCTGATAGTATCCTCAATAGCCATCTAAAAAGTAATAGAATTTCTATCCGGCTAACCTATCTAACATCTGATCAATGAATGGCAGGGGCAAGTGTTCGTTCTTGGTTGCTTTGTTCACCGGCCGGTAATCATGAACGACTCTCCACTTGGTAGGAGGCTTGATCGGTACCAATTCATCCTCTTCATTAGCAGACACCGTAAGTCCGCTCTTTTTCAGGATCGCATGAGTTACACTCACCCACTTGATGTCAGATATAGGATAAATAATCTCAGCTCCCAAGATCTTGACAATCTCTTCCTTCACAACCTTCTTCATTTTCGGGTTCATCCTTCTTTGAAATTCCATCTTCGGGACTGCATCATCTTCAAGAATTATTTTGTGCATGCATACTCCTGGACTGACTCTCTTAAGATTGGAGATAGACCATGTAATGGATTTCTTGTGCTCCCGAATGACCCGCAACAATTTGTTTTCTTCCGTACTTGAGAGTGAGCTGGAGATGATCACCAGATATTGCTCTCCCTCATATAGGAACACATATTTCACCTTTTCTGGAAGTGGCTTCAATACCGGTTTGGGTGGGCTTTCTGGAATTTCTTCCACTTCAGTCAGAGACTCAAATCCCCAATTTTCTTTCTTCACCATCTTACCATTCTCCAAAGTTTTGAGGGCATTGACGGAATCGCAGAAATCCAAAAGTTCATCTTCAATATTTAAGATGGCTCTCAAGAATGGATCTTCAACATGAAAATTCTCCACATATTCACCAATGCAAGGCTCTACCACATCAATGCTTTGGCATGTGCCAAAATCAGATTTAGACTCCATGGCCTTGTGAAGATTGAAGGATACCTCTTCCTTGTCTGTTCGCAGAGTGAGACGACCTCCTTCAACATCAATGAGTGCTTTAGAGGTTGCCAAGAAAGGTCTCCCAAGAATGATTGTGACATCTTTATATTCCTCCATATCTAGGATGACAAAATCAGTAGGGAAGTAGAATTTATCCACCTTGACCAATACATCGTCAAGAATGCCTCGTGGATAGGTGAGTGAGCGATCTACCAATTGAAGATATATGTTGGAAGATTTAATACTTCCAAGACCTAGTTCCTGTAAATTGATAATTGCATCAAATTCATACTAGCACCTAGATCACATAAAGATTTATTAAAATAAACAGAGCCAATGTCAAGAGGAATAGTAAAAGAGCCCGGATCATTCACTTTTTAGGGAAGCTTCTTTTGAATTATAACACGGTCTTCCTCTCTTATGTGTACCACTTCGTTGGCCTAGACCTTCTTCTTTTTGGAAAGAAGATTCTTCAAGAACTTGGCATATGGAGGCATACTCGAGATGACAACCAAGAAAGGGATATTGATCTATAATTTCTTGAAAACCTCAAATCACTTCAAGAATTGAACATCCAGCTTTTTCTTCTGCAGCTTCTGAGGATATGGAATAGTCGGCTTCGCTACCTGCAAATCCTTTGTAGTATTTAGGATTTTTGCCTCTTCCCTGCTTCCGTGGTGTCAATTAACTCATCTTCCACTTCTTCCTTGATTTCTTCAGTTCATTTTCCCATTAGTACATGTGAAGGGTAGTATTCATCTTCTTTTGGTGGTTCTTTTTGCTGAAGAACCACTTCCTGTCCACTTCTCAAAGTGACGGCCTTACAATGCACTATGGGATCAAGTGTATCACTTGGTATATTTTCCTCCCTTTCAAGGCCTTTCAAATCTGTTGCTATTTGTCATAACTATAGCTCTAAACTTCTCACATGTGCTCCGAGACCTTCTTGAGACTTGTTGAAGGTGGCTTGCTGTGTCATGAAGGTAGCAAGTGCATCTTCCAAACTGCTGTTCTTTTCGTGAGACTGGGAAGGTTTGCCTCTCGGTTGACAAGGAGGCTGATGTGGTTGCAATGCACCGTTAGAATTTCCATAATTGAAACCATCATGTTTTGGCCTATGGTAGTTGTTGTAGCCGCCTCCCTGCCTCGGTGGGTAATTGTTGCTTCAAAAATTATTATTCCGATAATTTGCAAAATTTGCTTCTTCATAAGCTCTATACCCTTCATCTTCCTTTTCCAGCCTCAAAACTTGCTTGGGCTTGGCAATAGATATGTTCTCAACCATCTTGGGAAGCTTGGCGATCTGGCTAGATATTATATCGAACTTTGCATTGCATATCACCTCCAGATCCACTTCATATATTCCCTTGGTCTAAGCTCTAGAGCTTGAGCTTTCTTCTCTGGTCTTTACCTACTCCGTCTCCTTTTCCAGCTTATTCAGAATATGTAGACAGTCAATTATTCCCTTGTCGCGAAACCTACCACCAGCTGTTGCATTGAGAAGTCCCTTCTCCATCGAGTTTAAACCTTCATAAAAAAGTTTTACCTGGTGTCCCGGTCTAGATCCCTACCCCGGGAGTTGTTTGATCAAATTCTGAAAATATTCCAAGCCTTATTTAGACTTTTAATTGACTTCTGATGGAACATGGAGATCTTATTCTGAACCTCTAGTGCCTTTTCAGGTGAGAAAAATTCATACATGACGGCACTATGAAGATCTTCCCAGGTGTGGATTTCTCGAGCATTGAGATTCTTGTACCAAAGCTTGGCGTCACCCAGAAGTGATAGTGAAAATAATCTCATCCTGACATCTTCTTCTGAACCCTCTTCCATGTCACATGTATCGCATATTTTGATGAATTAATCAATATGATCATGTGGGTTTTCATGAAATTTGCCACAAAATGGCCTTTGTCCCACCATGTTGTAGATGTCGTTCGGGATCTTGAACCTTCTGGCTGGCACCACTTCGGGACGGATTGATCATCGCTCACCATTCCATCTGATAGCTCTCAATAAATCACTAATTGGTGGCTCTGGTGCGGCCTGATTCGGATGATTCCCCACGGGGATGTTATTATTATCAATCTCTTCCTTTTCATCACCGTTGTTGATGTTTCTATTCATGTTGATTGAATTTCATGAAGCACTAGTATCACTTGAAAATTCTTATATACTCTTGTTCTTCCTCCTCAAATCCCGCAAAGTCTTCTCGATTTTGTGATCTAAGCCAACAAGATTAACTTGTGAGCTTCAGGAGATAAACCTAAAAAATTACCTATAAGCAAAGATGCAAGAATAAAAAATAAATTTCCACTTACAAAATTTAAAAGCAAAACAATTAACTAGTTTATCAATAACTATGAAAAAAAAATAGTGGTTCGGGATATATTGAGGGGGGTCAGTGACATGGGTTTTTTGAACCCCTTTATTTGTCCTCCGCAACCTTCAGAACTCCTTGGGTTTGTTCTTGAGTCCTCTGTCCTGTGTTCTCGAGTCTGTCTCATGTCAGTCCTTCTTTCCCGTTGAGACAACAACTCTTCAGCTATCATGTACTCATGAGTCACCGAATACATCTCTTCAACTGAGGAAGGTTTTTTCCTGGATAACTCATAAGCTAGTCTTGAGTTCGGCAATAGGGTTTTGATAAAGGCCATGATACAGATGTTATCGATTAGATCTGATGCATGCACCGCTTTTCTGTTGAACCTTTTAACAAATTCCCGAATGCTTTCATTTGGTTTTTGCTTGATGTCGAACATCTGGATGGCCCGCTTCGCTGATCACTTACTCTCGATGAAATAGGTAGTAAAATTTATAGTGAGTTGTCCAATGGAAGAGATTGAATCTGACGACAAGGCATTGTACCAGCTTGAAGCTTGCCCTTCGAGGGCTTCTTCCAGACATTTGCATAAGATGGCTTCATCCGCTCCTTTCTGCTCCATCGCTCTCTTATATTTCCTGATGAATATGTCCGGGTTACCCGTATCATGGTAAATATGCAATGCGTGAGGGAGACATAATACCCTCATCATTGGGCTTTCCCGGATCCTGCGAGTGAATGACCCTTCTTCATTTGAGAACCCCCAGAGCCTTACTTCTAATGTCCTTCTTAGGTCCCTCTCTATTTCCTCCAACCTTCTCATCATTTGCCTCATGACTTCATACTTGGGATCTTCCCTATTGAGGCGTTCGGGCCTTGCTGAATAATTCTAGGGGGCCTGAATTCTGGGTGATCAGGATCTTTGGATTTCTCCCGAGTAACGCTGCTGAATGGGTTCAAAGCTAGGAGCTTGAGCCCTTTCCATACCTAGCTCGTAGTTGGAGTGCAAGACTATAGTTCTGTTTCGGGAGTGTCCCATCCTTCAGTGTCGGTTATGTCTTTTCTCATCTAGAACCATTATGATAGTTCTAATCAGGGCTAGATCTAGTAGATCTGATGCTTGCCTAAAGTTGCTTCTGTCTAAGCTCAAAGATGCTTTGAGACTAGTTCCTTCATTGGTTGGACCTGCGGATGTACCATTGGCCGTGCTTCTGGTATATTCCGGATCTAAACCTTCCATGAGGGAATTCTCGCCTTCAGGTAGTGTTACGTGGGAATGGGGTGCCCCTACCAACTTTTGACGGTTGGCGTGATCCTGTGGGTCTTTGTCATTCCCACAAATGGCATTATTTGGTCGCGGTCCTTCGATGGGGACCACTACACTGTGGAGCCTTTGTCTCCTGGTCTGGACTACATTAAGCTCCATATCTATATTATGGTGGGTTATCCTGCACAATTAACAGAATCTATAGATCATGGCAGAGTTTACCCGGTGGTGGGTCCTCTGATACTTAAGTCAGTATAATGGGTGAAGAGAATGTGTCAGACCTTGGGTAGAGTGAATAGTTACCTTAAATGATGAAATGATGTAGGTTTATATAGTGTTGTCTAATAGAGTGGTACCTTCATAATATTTTGATAGGAAAATGGGGCAGTTGGTGTCAGAGGACAGGTGGTGAAAGTATTCTGGAGGCAAGCCATCAGGCAGTGATGAGCTGAGGGCATGACCTCAGTTTTACAGGTATGTGCATTCGGGTATGATGTCTTCAGCCATTTTTAATGGGGCCCATTTCCTAGGTTGCTAACTTAAGTGTCTCTATGGCCTCGTTGGGTCTATAGGCCTACTTTGGGCCTTGGAGACTTGGTTTGGGCCTATCGGCCATCAGAAGAATCTCTAAAAGGTGGAACTAAGAATTGAGACTAGACTAACTTTCCGAGTCAGGATCAACCCTTCTTCCTGGCGGGGGTGCCACCCCCCTGTAAGTCCCTCGAACTCTTCTCTTTTTCATTATTTTCTTGCAAGTTACTTATAATTGAATTATTACATGTTTAAAAATGTTTTCATATCTGTCATATAAAAATTACAAGGAACCTGGCTATGATCATAAACTAGAGAGAAGGTCGGGATGGACGCCTGGAGTTGAAGGACTACAACAGAGAAAGACTTAGAGGACCTCGACATCATTAAACAATATTTTCTTTATTTATTTCTTACTTTGCAAGTAAACATGCTCTGAACCTCATTTTGTATCTGGATTGTCTCAATTCTTTCTTAAACTGTTATTTTAAAACATTTTCTTTAAAATAAGCATTTTGTTTTATAAACCCTTTCAAATGGTTTACGAAAGATCCTAGGGTTATGAAACGTCACTAGAGTTTGTCCTCTGCTATACCAAACAGCTGGAATGACGGGTTCATAACATAAGGTGGTTGAGCCTGGGATGATACGTACACATATTTTCGGCTATACCGTATTCATAGCCTATAGTCCCTCTCCTAGGATCATATTTTAAGAATTTAGGCACTTGACGTTAAGGTTTTTTCTATCGTGTTTTAGAATCAATGAAACTCAAATCAAGCAATAAACATAGTCAAATAAATTTATAAACACCTCATTACCCTTAACTCTGTCTTATCGTAGTGTAATTGCTCTAAATGAGGGATCGAACCCAAGAGAATCTGAGCACCTAGAGTATTAATATGAAATGTGTGTTGTAATCTACTATGAAAAGAAAAAGATAAAAAAACATGATAATGATAGGCAGGATGTGAATGTCAGTGCAAGCGTGAAAATGTAAATGGATGTCTGGAGGAGAATGAAGACGTCACTTGTGAATTTCAATCATGGGTTCTCGCAGTGCATTGTGCGTCCTAAAGATCATGCATGTGCTACTAATGTTGTGTCCTAGAGGCAGGCTATCTCTAACTCCACCAATTGACAATGGTGGTTATCTCTAACTCACCCGCAATCAATCATCCGATTAGCTAGGATCGGAACCTAAGGCATTCGATATCATAGACACACATACAACCTAAACTACGATAAATTACTGAGAGACATGGAATTCTAATTACCACAGCTAAATCAATACATCATTTTAGCGAGGGTTCATGCAAGCAATTTCCTTATCATATTCAAGGTGGGTTACTATGACTGTGTTGCCTCTCTCTCGAGTAAGCGGCACTACCATAATTAGAATGAGCTTAGCCACTCTTGTGGTCTAAGACTCAATCCCAATATTGTTATCTGTTAATCTTCTAAGGTCATCTCTGACTCTTAGTTGATCATCCTAGATTGGTTGCTTCTCTCTCGAGCCATCAACACACCTCTCACTAAAGTAGCATTGGTCACTCTCATGATCTAATACTGACTTTTGAGGATTAGCACACTTAACTAATCACCAATTAATTTACTAAAGTCATCTATGACATTTAGTAGGTCAATCTATCGATTCCATAAATGTTGTATTGATTAAATTCCTCTCGAATATTTAATCAAGCACATAGAGGAGTAAGCATGAACAATAATTATTCAGCATACTACACATGACATAAGTGCTAAAAATTGATATAAAACATGCATAATCGTGGAAATATCTTACTTGCACCCTAAGCTAGAGGTAAACTAAGACATAGCATCCCTAACTATTAAAGCTAAACATAGACATGATCAGCATTTAATAGCAACTTAAAATGATTAAATAGAAAAAATGCGTAGGGTTAGATTTCACCCATTAATTGAAGATCCATAAGTTAGGGCCTTCAGCCTCTCATGAAACTGGGACTGAAGGCGTTAAGCCTTTGCTCCAAAATACTCCAACTTAGGGTTTTTGCTCTATAGAATAATACCCAAGAATGTTTAACATTTGATTATGAGCCTAGCACTCATATATACAAGAAATCTAAAAGGCTAAAAATCCCCTAATAGGTTGGCTACCTATAACTAAAAGGGTAGGGGGGAAATGGTCGAAAAATACCAAAAGAATTCGGATAAGAATTAAAAAATGATGGTGTCAGATCCAATTTGTGTGTGGCGTCGGTGTATCCGCCACAATTAGCTGTGGTGCCAATATCATGCGCCCCAAGGTGCTGGTTTGATGTTCTAGAAGAGTGGTGCTAGTTTTGTGCACCATTAGGGTGCCTGTCTGATACACCAATGTTGGTGAGGGGCGGTAGAAACTTGCGCCGAAGCATGGAGAGTGGAGGAGTTACAATTATGCGCCAGGAGGAGTTGAACCAAGAAGGACACCCTTTTTATGCACCAGGAGGAGTGAATGGCGCCCTTTAGTGGCGCCAAGGCTTGCAATGGGCTGAGGGATGGCGCAGCTTTAAGGCGCCACTTGTATGTGTTCATCAGCATTGACACATGTTCTTATAAACTCTCTACATCACGCTATAGATCTCCAAATGAGCTGAAATTGGTCTTGTTGGAAAGCTCTCTGCCAGATAGTCAATTTCAAACTTTGAAGCATCCCATTTGGAGATCATGTGAGGAAGATATGACCATTTCAAGTTGAGGTTCCAAATCTGAGTATATGAGGCATATGAGAGTTGCGCCAAGACATGCACCCAGGATACTTTGAGACATGCCTAAATGGCACCTGGGCTAGTTTGAGGCGTCCTTTTACTTCCCAAAATATTAATTTTGGCCCCCTCAACTCTTCTCTTTATTGCCAACTCTTTAATTTAGTCTAAGATGGTCTTGAATACTCCACAAGTCATGAAATCTCATCTCAAACCTTCTTTTATGCTCATTTGACTCTCTTCCACACCTCCACATGTTGCACCTACCAGATTCAAGAATTGCAAGTAAAGTGCATAAAAGTATCGATAATAATGCGTAAATGATGCATTTACTATCTAAAACATCATGGGAAAGTGTATGTGCATGCACACTGATCACACCCCCAAACCCAAACTGTTGCTAGTCCCTAGCAATGCACACATCTACAATCTCTAATTCCTTATTTCTCCTATATCTACTGAAGTCAATTCATAATTCAGGGCCGCATGTCAATAAAGATTCACATGATCAATCCAGTTTTAGAACTATGTTCTTAATGAAATAGACAGAGGGTCACTCCCAAAGTGTTTATCTTTCATTAAAAAGGGTGGTGAATGTGTGCATGTGATCTGGTCTAAATGCCTTCAATCCATAAGCTTGCTAATGAACCGAGACTCCTCCACCATTATCCCTAGGGACATTGTATGCTTCCTCGATCAACTGGTCTTTACAATGGTTGTAATGATGTCGGGCTTGGTGTGAGAGGAATTCTGTTGGAGGCTATGTATATGAGTGGAGCTTAAAACTTACATGAACATGCAAGTTGGGCACTAAAGTCTATAGACTAAATCCCGAAA
>JBBYHH010615894.1:0-10535 GCA_038382905.1 Daphne laureola
AATGGATCGGGGTAAAAAATAAGTGGACTACCACTCCTGAACCAATTTTGGAGTAGATTTACTTTTGGAATGCTCTACGTCAGCTTAATAACCTTCGGGTACGTGACCTTTCACCTCCAGAAGGCATTGGTCCGAAGGACGACTAGTGGAAGGAAGAAGGAAAGAAGCCATTTATTTACGTCTAAGCACGGGTCTGAAAAAGATGATGTGAGCAGAAGGGCCAAACGAAATTGGATTTTGCGCGACATGATCAACCACCGTCTTATGGGGGTGGTAGAAGAGAACTTCCATCGGTAACTGGTCAGAAGGATTTGGAGCATCAACTAACCTCCGTACTAAATCTCACAAAGTTGTTTCAGGAGCTTAAATGTCGCGTCGCTGCCGTCCCTTGAAGAAACTGGCCGCTTGACAGAGAGTAGGGAGATCCGTTATTAGAGAATTTCAAGAGAACACAAAGAAGGAAATGAGAATAGAGAAGCAAGAATGTTAAGTGAGGATTCCACTCCGCCCCTCTAGTACTTAAGGTGAGTCTGGGGATACGAAACATCGCTAGAAGATCAATCCACACCATAGATCGAAGAGATGCCCTGTGATTTGTGCTATAATTAAACCGCAAATGCCTAGAGGAAAGTGTTCGGGAAATCATGGAAACCTCCCAGACCCGATGAAAAGTCACCGGCCTCGACAACAAACAAAAGGGGAGTGATCCTAAAACTCAATGGCTAGATGCATCTGCATCCGAGAATCAAAGGGGGGAAAATTTCATAAGCCCCAAAACTGAATGGCCGGATGCACCTGCATCCCGGAATCAAAAGGGGGAAAATTTCATAAGCCCCAAAACTCAATGGTCGGATGCACCTGCATCCGGGAATCAAAGTTGGGAAAATTTCATAACCCAAAACTCAATGGTTGGATGAACCTGTATCCGGGAATCAAAGGGGGCAAATTTCAAAAGCCCTAAAATTCAATGGCTGGATGCACCTGCATTCGGGAATCAAAGGAGCACAAATTTCATAAGCCCTAAAACTTAATGGCCAGATGCACTTGCATCCGAGAATCAAAAGGCACTCAAAAATAGTGGCCGGAGGCACATGCTTCCGGCAATAAAGAATCAACTAAGGGAATCTTCTGGTCAAGACAACTGACCTGGACTCCTTCCAGTCCACCAAGTTCTTATTCAGGGGGACATGATGCCACACATGCCCAAACTAAGTCTCCTGGGAGGACCCGAGAAAGCCCATAAAAAAGCTTAAGTCAGTTACATAAGAAAAGAGATCCATAAAAAACCTTCAAGGCCCAATAACCTGAGTACACTAGCAGACGATCTGAGGACATGCGTTCAACATCATACTTCCTAATAACTTGCATTCAGGAGCCGCTATGCCACCTGTCCTCTGACACCAACTGCCTCTTTCCTACCTAAGTATTACAGATATGTCATTCTATTAGACAAGACTATATAAACCCAAACCATTCCATCATTCAAGGTAACTATTCACTCTGTCCTAGGCTGGCACATTCTCTGCTTCCCAAATATACTGACTTAAGCATCGAAGGACCCTCCGCTGGGCAAAACTCTGGCATGGTCTATAAATTATATTCATTTGTACAGGTCAATTCACTACAGCATGAAGGTAGAATTAAGCGTTGTCAAGACCAGTTGGCAGAAGCTCAACAGTGTGGTGGTCCTCATCGATGGGCCAACACTAGTATCCAAGAATTAAAGGAAGGCCATTTACAAGGCCCCAACTCTTAAATGGTCATATGCATATGCATCCAGGAATCAAAGGGGAGCCATTTACAAGACCCCAACTCTCAAATGACCGGATACATATGCATCCGGGAATCAAAGAGGGGACATTTACAAGGCTCCAACTCTTAAAATGACTGGATGCATATGCATCCAGGAATCAAAGGGGGGCCATTTACAAAGTCCCAATGATGACAAGAAACCCACATTCATGAAATGCCATCTGGAGTTCTTCCAGTCTGCCAGATCCTTATGGGGGGAACATGATGACCAATAGGCTCAAACTAGGCCAACAAGGCCCAAACTAGGCAACCAAGTCCCAAACTAGGTCGCTAAGGCCCAAAAAAAGCTTAAGTCAGCAAGCCGGAAAGGTGGCCCATTAAAACCAACTGAGGACGCAGAACCTAAATGCATAAATACATAGCCCGAGCTCATATCCTCAACATTTAGTCACCTGATGGCTAGGATCCTTGATATCTTTGCCATGTGTCCACTAACATGATCCACCTCTTTCCTACTAAATATTACGGATGTGCCACCTTATTAGACAAGACTATATAAGCCTACATCATTCCTTCATTTAAGGTAACTATTCACTCTGCCGCAGGTATAGCACATTCTCTTTGCCATATTCTCATACTAACTTAAGCATCAGAGGACCCTCCACTGCATAAAACTCTGGTGTGGTCTACAGATTTTGTTGCTTATGTAGATCATTCAACCCTAACCAGAAGATGGAACCAATCACAACCAAGACCAGGGGCCAGAAGCTCAATAGTGTGGTAGTCCCCACTAATGGGCCATCACAAATAATAATATTAATCTTGGAACATAATATGTTCCTAAACAATTCCTAGTCGAGCATTATAATGAACTAATAGGTTGTTCTAATGTGGGTGAGACTAGCATATGGGAGGAATTCATGGGAAGAATTCTGACCTGTGATTACATGAGGTAGTGTTCATGTAGATGGATTGAACCATGTGAGATCATTCTGTGAATAGTAACATTTATAACATAAGTGTCTCTCACTGGTCATTTTACTTGATGTTATTTGACTTGAAGTAATGAAGATCCACTAATGTGAGCATCTTATTCAGATTCTAGTAAGGATCACTTTTAACAGAAGTGGAATAGACTAGTTTTGGTAAGTTAGCAATACTGTTGAGTTGGACTATCATTGACTAAGGAAGGATTCAATGCCCCTTAGCTACAAGAGATATCACATGATCACCGTTGAATGTTTATAGAGGATTATTGATTCCATGCATCAGTTCATACTAGAGAATTTGTTTGAAAGAACATAATAAGTATGTTATAGATGATAATTACCTTAGAGGTGGTTCTGTCACTTTGATTGACTTCTTCATTAATTGGGTAGTTGTGATGTGTTGCTAGATATCACTCACAGTTTTTAATTCTGAATGAGATTCACAACTACTGCCAACTTAATGGGAACCTATGTAGACCCAAGTATGGCCAATAGAGGGTGAATTGGTCTTAAAATAAGTTTAAAACCTTTTGGATTTGTAACCAAAATCCTCAGACCAACATGTTGATAAATATGACTTGAGTATACTTGCAGCAGCAAGATATCAATACATTAATGGTTAGTAAAGACAAGAATGTGTATAAGAGTGAAGTACACATAAATTTATGGAGGTTCGGTCAACTCGACCTACGTCCTCTCCTCAAGAGACACTTGAGTATTTCTCCACTAGAACTGAGGCCTGACACACAGGGCTTTTACAAATTACCTGACACATAAGAATTTCACCAAGGCTTCCTAACATACAGGACTTTAGGCGTAATGTATGACTAACAAGAATTTACCTATTGCCTGACTAACATGACTATAAAAAATGCATGACACACATGACTTGTACAATGGCTGCCTGACACACAAGACTTTACACGAAGGTTTCCTGATTGAAAGGACTTAGAGTGTTGACAATAGAACTATGATCAATGTGTTGATAGAGTATGCTATCAACCTTCCACTTTCTTGGCAAGTTTCACTTAATCAGTGATGAAGAACTGGTCTATCACCACCAACTAATGAAGTTGATCGATGTAAGCTCTAGAGAGATAGCCTTTTACAATAAGCGATATGAAATAGAAGGGTTATATGATGATGAACTCTCTGATATAGTCAAAGTTGTTATAGATGATCTTCTATAGGCTTGCTGCTTTGTGAATGATAGCTCGAGAGTTTTTCTTGATCTGTGAGAGTGAGTATGAGAATGAAAAGTATTCACAGAATGTACAAATATATGTTGTGTGTGTGTATATTCTTTATTCTTCTTCCTTCTTCAGATTTTATAGGCTCCCAGGTGTGTAGAATGGGTAGGAGTGTCTGAGATCTTTTCATATCCGTTGCGTTTGAAATTATTCCTTTTTGGACCTTTCTGAACAGTGGCTAATTGATTTTTATTCATTTCATATCTTTCCAGATTTCTTTCAACTTCCATAAATGCGTTGATAAAGGTTGGCTGCAGCAACTTGATAGAATTTCTTCTTCAATCTTGATCTTTCTCGACAACTTTAGACTTGAATTCTTTCTTTAAATGATGTTGGTCAGTAGTGGAGTGAATAGCTTCACGATTGAATGCTTTAGTACTTGTGAATCTTGAAGCTTGCATTTTGAGCATCTGGCCATCAACGTGTTGATGGGTACTGCATCATACGCTTCCTTGATTTCTTTTCTTTTCTAAGATGATTATATATTGTCAATCCATGATTTCCTTGATTTGGTGAAGAGAGAGTAGCCATTGGTTCCCATATACTTAATTTCTAGCATGTATTCTTTAAAACATATGAATGTGGCTAAGAAATAAGTCTAGATTAATCAAGAATTTGGATTAAATCATGTATATCCTGAGATGTTGATTTATGCATTTTCTATCACACAAATTTTTTTACTTTGAGTACTTTGCACTTTAATCCCATAATTTTGATCTTAACAACCAATAAATATTATTCTTGGAGAGGACACTAAGTTTATCAAAACTTTTCAAAATGATCCTCAAGGTTTTGGAATCATCAAAACAAATGGTTGGAGAAAACAAAGTCAACAATCTCACCCTTTTTTTATGATGATAAAACACTTCAATATGTTTTGCTAACCCTTTTAAAATGATGTTTGATAAAGGTCTCATAGCTGAGTATATGCTCCCCCTTAGGATGAGCTTTAGTAAAATCCTTTTCAAACTTGAATACATTCTCCCATTAGAAAGTATTCTCCCTCTTAGAGAAATAGTTTTGAAAAATGATAATGGGATCTTAGTTGCGTTGTATCAAACAAGACAAGCTCCTTCTTACTTCCTTAACATATTTATCCCCTTTTTTGCTATCATAAAAAAGGTACAACTCAGAGGAGTGCATATGTAAGATATGTAAGTGGGACTAAATATATTACTAAGTTATTATCAAGGTGTTGATATTCCTCTTATCAACTTGTTAATAATCACTAAGTGATACAAATAGTATCTTTGTGTTATAAATGACACTTATGAAGCATGAATAAAGATTAAGCAGTTGAATATCTTCATGTATAAGTATGCTCAAAATTGAAGTGATCAATTCATTTAAATAGATGTATCTCATGTATAACAGAATTGAAGTGATCAACTCATTCATAGATATGTGATATGTCATTGCACAGAATTGGAGTTATCAACTCATTCAATAAGGATGTATGACATGTATTAGAGCAATATTGATTAACTCATGTAGCTTTACTCAGATTAATGCAATAACATACTAACTTCATTGATATGAGTTTTTCTCTTTTGAGAGTAGGTCATTAACCTATGTGATTTACTAAACATGTTCCTTTTTTAAGGGTTTGACAGATCATGCGTATTTAACATGGATGAATGTATAAAAAAAGGGGTTTGGACTCCCAACTTTTAAACAAGGTAATAAATACAACAAAATCAATGCATGAATCAAAGTACATTCTGCATATAACAGTTATCAACGTGTTGATGAACAAATAAAACATAATAAATGAAACAAAAACATGAATAAGGAGAGAAAAACACAAAAAACACACACACACACACACACATATATATATATATATATATATATAACTGAACAAAGTTGGTTGTTACAAGCAACCTAGTAAGAAGGAGAGTCTGATTCAGTTTCCTCTGAGTCAGGTTTAAGGACCTCCTTCTTTCTTTTTCCTGCTACTTTCTGGGTAGATTGAAGTATTATTTGATATTTTGCCATGTTTCTCACCCGACTTCCTTTTTATTTCTTGAACCCGCCTATCTTCAATATGTGGTCAGGTAGGAAGGATTCACAACCAAAGCCAACTGACTTACCATCTTCCTGAACCACTCCAGCACTGGTTAGGAGAAGAGAGATCAAAGAAAGATAGGGGAGGTTTTTTCTTCCTTTCTTTGCAAAAGTAGTAGACTCCATATGCTCCAGCACCCTCTGTGTGAAGTAAATGCTCAACCATTGGATGATTTTTTTCATCAGGGTAATATCTCACCAGGTAACATTCTGAGTTCCCTTCTTAGGAAGGTGAACATAGGTGATTACCCATTGGAGAACCCTATGGCTTAGCTCAGTGAGGAGTATAGGGAATTATTGGCCTAGGAGGGGCAGATCCTGCTCTGCTAACTCAGGGAAGAAATATTTATATGCTTTCTCTGGAAACTCTGGGTTCTTCTTCTTCTTCTTCTTCTTCTTCTTATGAATTCTTTATCCATATGGCTTATGTGATTTTGGCCTTGGTGAGGATGACAAATTTTCCATTTACACTTGATGTGATCACAGTCACATTTCTTCCTCTTCCTCTTCTAATCTCCAGATTGGTGTAGAATTCCTCAACCAGATGAGGGTATCCAGACATTCCCAATTCTAAGAATTAAAAGAGTCTAAACTTTTCTAACCAGTCTACTATATCAACTAGCCCTAGTTTCAATAGATCTCTTCTATCAACGTATTGATAGAGACCTTTAAAATGAGAGGGATCAAACTTTACCTCTTTCTTGGGTGATGATGGCTTGGCCTTGAGGGCTTTTGAGGATTTGCTAGAGGCTTTTGGAGGACTTCCAAGGTTGAGCTTGAGAATTGGAGAAGTGTGAACCTTTTTCTTCTTCTTAATGGCTTTCAGTTCTTCAACTATAGCCTTTTTCTTGTCTTTCTGTACATCTATGAGCTTCATTTTCTTTTCAACACGTTCTTTCACTAAAACAACCTTTTCCCTCTCAACTTATTTATTTCTGCTAGTTTTCACAGTGACCTTAGTCATTACCTCTTCCTCCTCTTTAGTGGAGATAGAAAATGGTAGATGGAGAAGAGTCTATTAGACTCTTCTTCTTCTTCTTCTTCTTCTTCTTCTTCTTTCTCCTTTGAGACAAGAGTTTATTCTAGTTTCTCCCTTAAGAATTGAATGGCAGAAGCTAGAAGTTCTAAGGAACCACTTTGAACTGACAAGGAGAGAGTTGTGACTACCTGAGACCTGGTTCTTTTCCTTGAGAAAGAGCTGAAAGTATTTGTAGGTGGTGAAGCTGAGGAGAGCACTAGAATCTCATCAGTGGTGATAGGAGCAAATTCTCTTGGTGGTGAAGGAGGCTTCTCCTGAGATTTGTTTGTTTCTTCCTCTATTTCCGTGATTTCAACTTCTTTCTTGAAAGAAGTGACTACTTATGTTGTAGGGATGGACTCTTGTGCTGATTATGTCTGATCAATGCGTTGATCTATGGTTGTATCAACATGTTGATCCTCCTAGTTTGCTGTAACCATTTCTTTAACTTGAATCTCTTGCTGAGGTTGTGGCTCTGGGCCAGTTAGGAGGAAAGTACGAGAAGATGGATGAGATAGAGGGTGAACCAAGATAGGTGTTACCACCTCTGGAATAGGTTATCCCTTAGAGAGTACAAAGCGCACTTCATTGATTGTTTTTCTAGGGTCAGCCATGAGAGAGCTTTGGAGAGAAGCGAGAGTAAGATGAAGACTTAAGACATATTTAGGCTTGAGAGAATGGCTCCGTTGAGAAAGAATTTATAAAGAGATCTAGGGCTAGGTTAAGGAACCAAAACTAAAGGAGTTTGGAAAGGAAAGAATACCACTTTGATTTCTTTCATGGTAGAAGAGATTGAGATTGCTTAGCTAGGTGTAAACTTCCTTCTTCGAAAGGAGCATCTTTTTATACCTTAGGAGTGAAAGATTTTTATCGTACTTGTTGGTTTTCTTCAGCGGTAAGAAAATCCAATGGTAAATTTTTTATCCATTGAGTTGGTTATCAATGTGTTGATAGTAACCTCAACATCCTATCTTTTTACCTTCTAACCCTGTCCTAACTCTTTAATTCCCTTAATGTCTCGTATAATCTAGCATGAAATTTAATCTGGATAAATCAAATTGTATAATTATGAAATTGATTTCCATAATACACAATTTTAATATCCATTCATGCAATGGACACTTACTTACCTCGGGGGATTTACTTGTTGAGTAAGAATTTACTACAAACTTTTCAATTCCCTAGAATTTGACTTTTCATGAAGAACATGAGAAATCAATTTTTCATGCCCTGTTGTCCTGAATTTGTCCTGTGCTTTAATAAATAGTCTTCTAGTGACTTTCCATCAACGGGTCGATAGGCAGTCTGTGTTCATACATTATATATGCAACATGAAAAATTATCCTTTCTTGGTCTTATGGTTAGTAGCATAGTATCTTAATACATAAAATAATTGGTACTAACTAAGAAAGAATGTAAGTTGTTACTTATGAAATGAACAACTAGTGACTCAGATCTTGCTTAAGTCACTTTCTTCCTTCATGTTCCCTTCTTCTTGAAGAGCGATTAACTCTCTTTAGGAACCCAACCTTTGAGTCCTTCATTGTCAGGGATCTTCTTAATAACCCAAACTTGATGTACTCCCTTGAAAATTCTTTTGATCCTAAACAAACAGCTTAGTGATGAATGTTCTTTTCTATGACAAACTTGGTAACTGACAAAGGTGACTTTTGAAAGCTTGTTTTTAAAAAACACTTTCTTTTTCTCTGTTCATTAACCAAGACCTTCTTTGTTATAAATAGTTCTTTGATTCCCTAATAAGAGATCTACAATTTTCTCACTACCATCAAGCTTTTTCAAATCAGTTAAAAGCTTCTTATTTTTAGCATTTAGACTTGCCACTTCTTTTAGAATATTACTCTTTTCACATTTTAATCTAGACACTAAGGACTCATACTCTTGAAACATTTGAGTAAGTTCAATTACCTGATCTTCATGGTCATTGTCACTACCACCCCCTGTCCTCAGCGCGTTTAGCGAAAGCGTGGGCTGTATCGATGCGGTGGCAGGGATGCCGATGACGTCAGAATGAAACTCATTTCAGTTATGTGGACCCAAAACCCGACCCTCAATTTGTTTCTAAACTTAGTTACTTATCTCTAACTACTTAACGTGTTACAAGTTTTTACCGCTTTCTAATTATGTCCTAAACCTATACCCAAAACACGTTAGCAGTTTTATGAAGAATCACGCCATAATGTAACATGTCAAGTTGAGCTCCGCTCGATGTCAGATGCACCAGAAAGAAGCCCTACCCAACATCCTACGCAAGCACTCCCCGAGAAAATAAAAATATACAAACCGTCAGAACATAATAAATGCTACTAACTACATGCGCATGCCACATCTACAGAGCCCAGACTATGCTATAACAGAATACATACTATGCTTGTGTGATCGAGTCATCAGGACTTCGACGATCACCACAAGTTACTGTTGCTGCTAAACACAAACAGGAAAATCAACCATTGGTTAAACCGTAATAGTGCTCACCCAAAAACATACATATAACTGAAATCAAGTCAATCGAGACTACCCCCTAATCAGAATAAGAAACCTTCATCAAGGAGCTAAGTACCTCAGAAACCAAAAATCACAGATCGACCAGGTAAAGCTACTCTGCGGTCGAGAACCAGAAGTGTTACAATCACCAAAGTCAGATAGGTTTTTCTGGCATTAAATGGACCAGGTCGGCGGACAAGTTAACGCCGCCCACCACAGTTGAAGTATTTAATCAAGGTACGTTTTGAGATTATTGGTTTTGAGCTTTAATTTAAGTTCATTGTGTTCGGCTAATTTCATGTTAGGGTTTATGTTTAAGGTTATAGCGGGCATGGGTTGGTCGCTAAAAGTTAGACGGGAACCGACACGAACGCATGGAGGAATCATGCGTGATGAAATAGGGTTGGTGGGCAACCATGGAGGCGGCAGTAGCCAGGGACGGCAGTGAGCACCGTGGGTGCTCCATGTGGGTGCCGCGTAAATGTTGAAGGCAGTAAAGACCGGCGGCGGCGCCATGGTTGCACCGTACGGGCGCCGTGATGCTTGGAAGTGCGCAAGGTGGGGAGGCAGCAGGGTGCAACGGCGGGCACCGTGGGTGCGACGGTGGGCACCGTGGGTGCGACGGTAGGCACCGTGGGTGCGACGGCGGGCACCGTGGGTACGCCATGAGGGTGCCGCGGAGGGAGCCCGTTCACCAGGCGAGCTCGGCGGTGAGCGCCACAGTTACACTGCGTGAACGTCGCGGGTTCCCGTTTTAAAACAAAACCCGGTGTCTTCATCTTCAGACTTCCATTTTTTATTCTCTCTCCTCTCTCTCTCTAAAATCCACCTCCTCCTAGCCCTAAGTTCGATTCCAGGCATCAAAATAAAAGGGAAACGGTGGTTTTATGCGGGATTCAACAAGTTAACAACAACATAACAAGATTCAAGCAACAATAACAACATTTGGTGGATTTT
>JBBYHH010616004.1:0-10534 GCA_038382905.1 Daphne laureola
TTATTGCTCTTTTTGTTTCTTCCTTTTTAAGGGAATGAGTTTTATTCAACATCAATCGATTAATGCCGGAAACTACCTAAAGACGAGAAACATAGCCCTAAGCCACAACAAAATAGTAAAGCAGGACTTGAACTGAAAGAGGATGTGATACATCATCTGAAGATTCGACGTTAAACTTTCATCAGCTAGCCAAAAAGTTTCATAGAAGCTCCCGTTTACAACATTCTCAATTGATACAGAGGCAGTCATCCACTACCTAAACTGTATCAGAAGAAATTAATAATGCATATTCCTTACAGGAGATCCTGAATAGAAGATAAAGAACCAAATCTGTGCCTGCATGTATAACATCCAAAACCAACAACTGTATTGCAATAGTAACCACTGGATCCAAGCCAATTCAGAATACTGAGTACATAGAAAAGACTCGAGACCCGACACACTTAGAACGACAATGTTCAATGTTCCAAACAGGGTGAGCTTTCACTCAACATTGTCATAAACAACAAACACAAAATCCGAGGGAGGCCATCAAACGCCCACCACCACCACTGCAATAGAGCCTCATGGGAAGAGGCCCAACTCTGACTGCCATGGGGCAGCCAAATTGAAGACACTACAAAAGGGCTCGACGACACCGGCACAAACCACCTTGGAACTAGTCGCAACAGGCAAGCTAAGGAGGCCCGTGGGACAGAGGCAAAGCCTAAGGGCGAGACCTCGACACCAACAGCCTTGGGCGAGAGCATTGTCGAAGCCCTTGTAAACAACGACCGAGCCCCCAGTCTGGCTAAGAAGCGTTGAGCTTGCACGGCTATGAGCGATGAAAACCAAGCAATGAAACAGCAGAGAAACGAAAGAACCAAGACACCAGGAGCACAACACCCGGAGAAGATCCAGATTGGTGGCTGGAGGAGGCCAGACGACCGCCGACGGTGGAGGCCAATCACCATTGAGCCAGGAGGTGTTGGAGAGAACAAATAACCTTAGAAAACATTTTTTTAGATCCATTTCATTCTTTACGTGGATGAAATCGTTACAAGAATCGAAGTCGGTAATGCTCTTTTTGTTTCTTATAACTTACTTAAATCAGCAAGATATCATAAACATCAATGTGGTCAAAATATAGTCTAGTACTTCGAACTACCGTGACTCGTTGATAACAGGGTATGTATTTTGATTGTTAAGATTCACACCCTATACTATTAAACCTAGAATAATTCAACTTCGGTTTGTTAACTAGCGTTAGAAAGGAAATAAAATTACATATTTAATCACCTAAATTTAAACTCTTTCCAGATTTACCCTAAAATACTAAAATGGTAATATTTATATATTTCTCAATAGTAATGCAATAACTCTTTTCAATACTTATCTATAATTTTAAATATCAATTATTCTGAAAAACAAAATTTAAAATTGTTGCATACGCATATGATAATTTAATGTTTATATTTTAGAAATGATATTACTTCGTTTTTTTATATTTTGATAGTTTAGAATAGTTTTAAATATTTCTTTTTGAACATCGATAATGAATTGTATTAAGATAACCCAAGCCACTTGAGGAAAGGAACAAGGGAGCAACGCCTATACAACATAAAAGAATTACAACACCCACTACATCTTTCCCACACAACATAGAAAACAACCAAATATGCAATTACACATCCACTCCTGAAACTATACAGTAAGAGGCATATAATCGAGTTCATCAATGATCCAACAACTTTACGTACAGTTTCGACTAGAAAACCATAAATGGGAGAAGATTTGTACCTGTGACACCACCTCTCTGATTGTGGTTCTTCATTACAAATTTGTTATTTGTTTCTAGCTCTTCAAATTCCCCAAATTTGTATATACGGGATGGCCTCTCACACCGGACGAACAACGGCAAGGACACAGTTCAGAACCACCGTAGAAGACAAATCCTCCACATCCACCAGGCCAAGAAACGAAATTCCACACCACCCTACAATAACAAACCACACCCTTGCTGCAAATGGACAACATATCAAGGCATGAACCGTATCTTCACAAGCCATTGAACACAACGAGCAAACAAGAGAAGGTAAAGGAGCACCTCTCATTGGAAGCTATAGCAGACAAGGCAGGAAATTTCTCCAAGTACGTCAGATAAAAATACTGACTTTCGTAGGGAGGAACTTACACCAGATTAGAGGGATATCAGAGGTTGCCGACCAAACCATATCAAGAGCAGATGATATCCTACTTTTTCCTGGCGTGTGCGCGATATAAATGCATTGTTTCATCCTATTGACAGGACACACATCAAGGACACCCCTCTTAATGTTTATGCTCGTGATGATATCTTTACTTGGGGAATGAAGAACAACGACGAGTTCTCAGTAAGGTCTGCGTAATACATGACTTATGCTCTAATTAATTCATGATAGAGATCCTTTTGCAGTCCTCTGATTTTTGGAGTTGGTTATGGAGCTTGCAATTGCCACCACGAGTCCATACGTTTTTTGGGAGATTGTGGTGATTTCCTGCCTACTAGGGAGGCACAAGATCATCGGGGGATGAAAGTGGATTTGTTGTGTCCAGTCTATGGAACAGAAGTGGAGTTGGTTGGTCACTTGCTCTGGAAATGCCTGATGGCTGTGCAGGTCTGGCTAGGATTATGGTGTGAGGGTCTAGGAAATACTGTCCAGTACATTTGCAACAAAAAGAATTGTGCAGGAATGTTCCAAACAGGAAAATTGCCAATCAAATTTGAGACAGATTTACTACTTTTCTATCTTTTCCCCATCTTTTATTGCCCATAGCTCAAAAAGAATTGTAGAATTGAATGTAACATAATTCTGTACACCCATAACGGTGGTTGGTAATAGAAACAACTAGTAAAATGAAAAAGGAAAAGAAGGAAAAATGAAAGGAGAAACACTAACAATACAACAAGACTGACTTAATATCCTTTCTTTCTTTCTTTCCCAAGCTGTGTAATCAATTACCATATATAGCCCCCCAGAGAAACAATGACTGCCCCAAGCTCATATTCACTGGAACATATTGCAAGAAAGTGAGAAAACAAAACCACAGTGAAACTGCAGCTTTTCACCTTTCTGACTACATTTCATGTGAACCTAGAGCTGCAAGTTGATCTTCTCAGACCATTTGAAGATATCTGAATAAGCTCTATCACCACCCAGTTCATCTCCGGTGGCTCCTGCCGCTACTCGCAGAATATCCTCGATCAACGCAAAGTTACCCATTATATCGACATGAGCACCACTCTGTGTTCCGCGGCCCTCTAACAGATTGGCTGGCGGCGCGTGATCGTATTCCCTTATATAAGTGCGGATGCCTGAAGGATTGAACCGTGTCTTTCCACGCCATCCTTTTGCGCACATGAATCCGGCACTCAACGCAGGGACAGTTTCATCTCCATTAGCAGAGAAGACACCACCCCTTAACCAAGGCTCTTCATTGCCACCCTCTACAGAGGTATCTATCTTGAATGGAATATAGCACTCAGACTGTGGAGTCAATTTGTAGACGTATGCTCTTTCTGTGGGGATCCCGACCCCATACATCGAATAGATCTCCATATCTGGAGCGTTTGGTAACCTGGAAGAATGTTTAAAATAGCAATAAATAGCAAAGAGTCTGAAACCCCTGCTTGATTTAAGCACACCACTATTCCTCCTTCAACTCCTCAATTAAGTCGCATAATAGCAGCAGACAAAACAAGAGTAAAAGTTAAGGATGCTTACTTGGTTTCCAAGGGGTTTGACCAATATTTGTAATGGTTGTATTTAGGATCATCCAAATCATCTGCTATCCCATGCGAAAAATGTGCATCTCCACGAGCCATCAGTTTAGGTGCAACAAAGTTGAGAAGATCCAAAATTGATCCAGCCGTATAGACCTTGTAATCTGCAACAGCCTTGATACCTTGAATTCCCATTTCATGGTATTCTATCCACACATCACAGTTGCTTGTGTTGGGAAGCTTGCTGCCCTTCACTGCACCCTGCCAACAAACAAAAGTTGACACTGTTGAGGTACAAGATTGTTTACAATCTAGCTAGAAGATTGAAAGGTAAGACTGGTCGTCCATTTAGAACTTGTAGCAACTATACTGCCAAATGCAATTCCTTGGGGGGGGGGGGAGAAGCACTTGTACGACTCATTGTACATGATATCAAATATACAGATTTATAGTAGCACAATTGCCAGAGTTAAGGCCAGTAGCACACACCTACTGATGTCAATAAACACCCAATAGTTATACTGACATTATAAATGCACCCAGAAAAGCAATACGGGAAGTAGTTTAACATTCAGAGTTCTTCCTAGTGCATGTTTGTAAAGGGGATGAAAACATGAAGTTTTGATCATCTTGATTTTCTTTTTCATCCACATACATGGAAAAGCTTAAGCAATGCTGAGAAACTGAGTTGGTCATTGCGGTTAATTTACATTCAAGGTCATGTAAGATTCACTACTGAAGATGGCAATACAAAACTGAGGTATCAACATATTAAAAGATTGAAAGAGACAGTAATCACACACATTAAATTATTTTTAGTAATCTCTAAATGATATTACGAAACTTGAACTCAGACGTTACCCTGAACTCAACTCTCTCAATCTTGGAGGGATCTGCCGAAGCCACATCTTTTCCGAAGGATATCATTCTTCCATAATTTGGAGCCTTGTGGTTACAATGTTCATTTGGCCCTTCATTATGAGTGTTATTGTTCTTATGCTTCTTCACGCTGCAATTAAAGCTGGCTTCAGGTGACCAATCCAGGCCTCCCCAAATGGTGTCCCCGCCCTTTGGTAACATTGACATTGTTGAATCCCAAGTACGAGTCATCCTCATAATGTGCTGTAGAGTTTGAAAACCAAATACATCTTTGTCCAGAAAGCCTGGTGCAAAAGCCCTGTTTTAACCTTTTCATTAATCTTCCAGAACTAAATAAAAATGCAGATCATAGTTATGTCATTAACCTATCTCACAAATGAGTTGATGAGTTTAGACTTTAGATGTTAAAACATGCAGCCTCAGTACACCTTTTCTGATAGCTTAACAGTTTACCCTCAAATTAAAAATGAGTCTACAAAAATATAAAAGGACAGACATGAGGCCAAAGTGGCAAGCGCCAATCAAGCAGAGCAGATTCCAAGACTAACTAAAATTGATAACCAATATCAGTACATTCTAAAAAATACTCTATTTCATTTAGGTAGTTAATGAAATATGATCTGTTACCATGGCAAAAATACCAAAACAGAACCAGAACATAAAATGCAGAAATACTAATAGAGAATATCTAACGTAGTATGCGGGTTGCACCTAAAACTTTAAAGTAGATTCTATTCAATCGTAAAGGAATTCCTATAGCAGCTTAACAAGGCCAATGATTAAATAATTTAGGCAGTCACTTGAAGAAAATGCCACAGAATCGGTCTTATAATAACTCATGAGCCTTTATTAAACTCTTCTCCCCTAAATTACACATTAAAGGTGTTGCAGGACACACAAACACATCGACGGGATTCTGGAATAAACATTGTAAGGTTCAGAAGCATACCTGGCAACTGCTATATCCCTGGCTTCCATTGAGAATAGCCCTGCAACAGATTTTGGAACACCTAGAAAGGGACCACCTATGTTCATTACTGCTTTTATATGCTTAACGCACCAATCTGATCCACCTCCACCACCCATAGGAGCTGGTGCTTCAACCCATTTCATGAAGTGCAGAAAGTAAACCACACCCATTGAATGAGGAATTACAACCACCTTTTTCCCACCATTCGTGGCTACCATTAATTCGATGTTACTTTTTATCCTGCTCAGAGTTTGATCCCGAACCTGGTTGATCAATTTGGGCACATTGGTAATATTTAGAGTGAAACATATGTCTGAAAACCTCTAAGCAAATAACAAAAGGTAAAGGTTATAGCTCTGAGAACTACTACATAGCATGCATTGACCAAGAAAGAATGATTTGGTTAGAATCCATAGCAAACATGAATCTTCAAGTAACCTATACCTCTGTGTTCTGGAAAGACAATCTCCAATCATATGCAGCCATGTACATGGTTTTTTCCTCATACCCAATCCGAGCTAGATTGGCTATTAGAACAGCCCAGACAAAATAACCAGCTGCAAAATAGTCGGCTGCCACAAGTCCAGTAACAGGTCTGACCCTAATATCCGGTCGGTCAAGTCCAGTTTCATTATCCAGTGACATGTGCTCAGCCCAGCATAATGGTCTTTTACGTAACCAATGAAAATTGTTGACAAAATTATAGTGAGAATCAGGAACAGTCACATTGAAATAGCTTGGTTAAGCTTATACAAAGAGACCAGAAGCATTAACAAGATAAGAATAGAATGATAAGAGTCTTATTATACACAAGTCGCACACTAACCATCAAACAATACTCTTAAAAAAATTAGTTTTATAACAAGCTAAAAATAGCATCAGCTGAAACTTCAGTGAACTAGTTCCAAATTGAAAAGAAAAATAGTTAACCTGAATAAACAACTTTTCACTCAAAAACATATATGAACAAATATAATCAGAGACAAGAGATTCAACTCTTCCACAAAACCTGTGTTCAACAGGAGTGCAGATACAGACATAAGTGGACTCTTCCCCGAAATTTCCACAAAATTGTCTCTTAATTAAAATCTAAACCAATTCTGAAAATGATAAGGGGAATACTTTCCCAAGCAGCAACCAGAGAGAGATGGCAGTTGTGAGGTTGTTGGGGGGCTCAAATAAGTTTCTGATGGAAACACCAGCCTTCATTCAGTGGTAGGAAATTGAGTTGATCAATAATAAATTACATAATAGTTTAACGGATAGCAAACCGACAGTTATGATGATATGATCCTGTGCAGGGCAGGGATGCAGTTATGAGGGGTAGCAAATCTTAAGACGCATCCAAGAAACCAAACCTTTCCAAGAGTCCCACTGGAGAGAGCCTTAATCCCTTAAAAACTCGCTCTTTCTTGCATAAATTGCCACTTGCTCTTCCATTCTTGCCATCACAACACAGTGATCCTCTTTTTAACCATATCTTCTACCGAGTTAAAAACCCAATTGAGTTTCTATTACCATTATCACAGCCAACCCAAACTTAATTACGGAGTAATAAAAACCACAAAGTTGTTTCATCTCTGTTTTAATTCCTTTCAGCAGCTCACTTGATTTTCTTGAAATCCAATGATTGCTGCTCACACACACTTCAAGTTTACATGTTCTAGTCTTTTGTTCTCTCCTTACAACCCTTGCTGAAGCAACTTTACAGGTCAATTCTTGCAACTCCTCTCATTCTCTCTCTTCCCTATCTAGAGTTTAGTCATCCTAATTCCAATCTACGCTGGCTTTTCAACTGTTGCTTACAAACCATTTAGGGATCCCATAGCAACCCGATATCAGTTTGCAACTAGATGAAAAGCACATAATAGAGTTGTATGACATTGTCTCTACGAACTTCTTGGATACTAAGCATTTGCAGTTCTCAAAGTTCAGAGGGTTCTGGCCTAATTAAACATATGAAAGAGGGAAGGTTAAGCATCAAGATTTTCAAAAATCAGTGAGGAGGGGATTAAAATAAAAAACAGGCAAGTTCGTCAAAGCTTCCCCATCCAAGAAAAAGATAAAGATCGCTCACAAGGGATAAAGTTACAAAAATGCTTCGGCTCAACCAAAAGGTCCTAAAAGCTCTACTCCTTCACATGTCTCTTCCAGAAAGGCAAGCCAAATTTAAATCCAAACACAAACACCAAACACTAACACGACTCTTAATAACTTTCTGAAAAAGGAAAAGTTGCATAGCCAGGATCGAATAATAAAAACCTTGATACCTGTAAATGCAGAAAAAAATCAAATTACCTTTTATACAATTCCCCGAAGGAGCCGCCCCATAATCGCTTCCTGAACAACCCTTCAGCACAATGGTGACCCTCCCACAACTCAAGCCCTCCGGTGACAATGCCGGGCACGAAAACCACCGGATGCTTCGCCGATAAGCCCTCTTTCTTCAGTTTGACGCCGGGAGGGTCCGGTGTCGGCCCGCTAATCGCCTCGGTGACATACTGAGGAAGCGAAG
Source organism: Daphne laureola (assembly GCA_038382905.1). NCBI lineage: Eukaryota > Viridiplantae > Streptophyta > Magnoliopsida > Malvales > Thymelaeaceae > Daphne > Daphne laureola. Next base: position 8,107 of record JBBYHH010616004.1, read on the forward strand.
CGGGGACCGCGTTGTAAAGAAAGAGCAAGAGCCACCACAAGGAGCAGATGAAACCGATGAACCAACAACAGGTGTCGACACACGACCATTTCCTCCTCTTCGTCCGGGGCTTGAACAGCGGCTTCTTGAACTCCTCTTCGTCGTCATGGTTCCCCTCGATCGGTGGCTCCGACTCCGACTCCGAGACCGCTACCTTCCGCCGTCGAAGAAATGACATCGCTTCGTCCCAACGATAGATCTATGAATCATAAATGCTCTGTGACGAAACCGATTCCCTTCATCTACCACCGCACTCCCAAAATAGAAATAAAGAAAGAACGCCAGCGGGCGGAGAGACGATTAAAGCCTCCGGCGAGAATGATCGACTGAAACACGAATCTCGATCGACGAGTAACCTAGGAAATTGACATATGCGGTTGTGGAGGCGGCGGCCGGGGCGGTGGGACGACGGGCGGTGCGGCGGGGGAAGCTGTAACGGAATCGAACTGCAATATTTCTTGTTTTTCTGGGTGAAATGGCGAATGCGTGGTAGCTCACAGCTCAGGCGAAAGGGGTTACGTACGCGCCGTATTGAGAATATCGACCGACTTCGCTCCTACTTGTCAAATTACGAGTACCTTTGGAGTAAAATTCATCGGGTAATATGTTGGTACCTCAACTATTTCAATTTGGTTATTTTAGTACCACACCTATATTTTGTTCAAGTTGCCCTCAACTATTAAAATTCGTTCACTTTAGAGTCTTTAACTCGTATCGTATGTGATTAGGGATGGCAACGGTTTGGTTAAAACCGTAAACTATGATTAACCGCACCATAAATGACGGTTTAAATCACAGTTTCGTGGTTATGGGTGTCTGAGGATAACCGTTAGTCTGGCGGTCATGGTCATGGTTTAAGGATATCTGTGATCGCGAATAACTATTATCCAATAACCGCTAAGTCCAAATCTAAACCTACTCCTCCCTAGCCCAATCTCTAATTTATAACTCTTTCAATCCTATACACCAGCCCACTAAGCCCAACCCATTACCCATCTTAACTCAATATCTAAGTATTTAACCCATCTAACCCTTTCAAACTCCTTCAGTCCTTCCTTGCGTGACTCGCATCAGACTTAGAAACATCAGTCTTTTTTCTTCCTCCACGAATTGTTCCCTTCTTCTTCCTCGGACCTCCGCCATCTACGTTTGTTGTCATGAGTCTTCCTGTCTCCGCCTTCACCATCATTAGAGTCTATTAAGGTATGTCAATGTGAAGCTTTTTCAGACTTAATTTGATTTGTTAGGGACCTAGGGTTTACTGTTGCCTTCTTTTTATTGTGTGTATAGCTGATTTCCAGACTTAATTTGATTTGTTAGAGTTAGTCTTTTACTGTCGTGAAACATGTGTTGCTTTCTTAAGTTAAAAATACGTGGATGGGGACGAATATACTGATACCTAAAGCAGGCACTACGTGGTTTTACCGAGTTTTACCACAAAAATCGACGTGGTAAACAAAGGCCGTGGTAAAATTTCGTGGTATGTTTTACCACGGATTTTTGCGTGGTAGAACCGTGGCAAACATTTACCATGGCTCTATCCGTGGTAATGCCGTGGTAAATCACTGTTTACGAGATGGAGTTAATTCCCACCAACCATCAGGTTTACCACGGTCGTACCAAGGCACTTTCCGTGGTAAACCGTCTATATATTCCTCACCTTAGCTTCTTCCGTCCCATTTTTAAAGTTTCAGCAATATTTGGTGTCCGCGAGTTGGTGAAGCTTCAACAATTTCTCTATCTCCAATCAACTTTTTCAGCATTTTAAGGTAATAAATCATAGTGTTTTACTTTTTTTTGTGTGTCTATTTTGAGTAAATTGGTTGAAGTTTTTGTGTGATATATATATATGTAGTTAGTTTTAATTAATAATTAGTTGAGCCATAGTTCCTGTCTTTGAATATTTGTATTAATATATATGTTTACACATTATTTCAAATTGTTGGAATGTTGTTATAAAATAATATATTCTACAAAGTTTTCATGGATTATCTAGATTGGACAGTTTGTAAAAATACTTTCGGTATTAAACTTGTATGCATGTGTATGAAGAAATTGATACAATTACATATATTTTAGAAGCATTAGGGGTCGTGTTCCACATTGTACCTGTTTCTGACGTTATAGCTCAGAAAACGGTATAATGTGGAACTGCGATGAAATGCTACTAAAATTTATGTAATTGTATCAGATCTACATGCACAACATAAAACTTCAGTACCGGTAATATTTTTATGAATATGATAGGATTCATGCACCCTATTAATTATGAGAAGGAATCATAGAAATCATATTTTGTTTGAATTATAGTTGTGTGTGTACATGATTTAATTATAGTTATTAATTATTATATATGTTTTGTTTTTGTTTCTATTGATGAATATATATA
>JBBYHH010616115.1:0-10533 GCA_038382905.1 Daphne laureola
GAGACTTTGAGCCTTATGACTGAAACATCTATATCAGTCTTGATTTTCTTTCTTGAGTGATATTCTTCCATGATTTTTTTGCTCTAGAACTTGCATTGATTCTTTTTTAGGTCACATTGATACATACATGCATGAATATGATTAACGCATTCTTTCTTATGAATCATTTGAGCCAAAAATCCTACCCTATATTTATTTTCCGTTGTTAACCGCTTTGAGCTTATTAGCCTTTTCTTTCATATGAGCCACACTACAAGCCAAATCTGGAAAACAAAGTTTATACCTAAGCCATTGAGCTAGTAGAGTTGAATTCATCATCAATATAGGTGTAGGTATACAAAGATGCAAGTATGGGGGTATTAAAGTTTAGGGTACGACTGTTGTGAAAAGAAGCAGATGTCACTCATGTTGAGAAAACAAGAAAAGTTGACAAAAAGAATAGAAAGGGTACTGATGTTCAAAGAAATGAAAGAGTTCAAAAAGAAGAAAAAAAAAACAAGATGAGTTAGAGAAGAAACACAGATGTGAATGAACATATCAATGAAATGTTAAGAAAAAAGAAAAAAAGAGAAAAACATGGAAACAAGGAATATTTGTACAAAAATTGTGGAGTATTACATGAATTGTTGTCCCTATTATTCAAAGAATTTCATGGGATTTTCATTGTTGAATATAGAGTTGTGTTTATCAGGTTATGAGGAGCGGTGATGGTGTTCCAAGTTTGGTATTGGAGATTGGATTGATGAATTTAGTTTTACTCATTTAGATGGCTTATAACCCACTTTACGAAATATTTCCTACCTTACCCCTAGCCACATTACAACCTGGAAAATACCTTATGATTCATGTATGTTTATCATCTAAGTGGTGGAGAAGTAGAAGATATGCAAGCCTATGCTAGAGTAATTCTTTGGATAGAATTTGAGTGGAAAATTACCCTTGAAACACATGAGAGCGAGTGATTATCCTTGTGAGATTACAAGTTTGGTTACTCCATTTTTAAGGTAGTTTTCTTGCTAATTGATTTTGATGCATATTGATTCCGTTCATGATGTTTAGAAAGTTAATCAAAGTTTTACTCGAGGACGAGCAAAAGCTAAGTGTGAGGGAACTTGATAAGTTGATATTTATTATATTTATTCTTCTCATACTTTAGCTATTTTAATGATTTTTTAGCTTTAAAGATCTATTTTGAGCATATTTAATATCTTAGAGCTTATTTGGAGTTAATTGATTAAAAGGTGATGTAATTGGTAATTTTACAAATATTTATGATGCTGATATTTTTGGATTATTGACAGATTGAAGATATCTTGGTATAAAATTTATATCTTGAGCTACAGTGATCGGAATTGAATGATTCAAATGCATTTGAAATCAGACATTCTAAGATAAAAGTCATGTGAAGGACTCGAAACCCAGTTCTGCCATTTAAAGGGTTAGAATCAGCCTCAAAGTTACATAACCCTGCTGTTGGTGGGTAGAAATGATGATAAACTAGTTGCTAGGACTCCATTAAATAAATTGAAGAAATCAAAAGGACTGTCACAAGTTGGGCCACCTCTTAAGAGTCAGCATCGACTTCAAAGTTGAGAATAAGTTGAACTTCTCCACTAGACACCTGCTCATTAGAGTGGAAAGGGTTGGTTTACCAAGGATCAGTTTGCCATGGCTCGTTGATTCCAAGCAAGATTTAACCATATATTTGAAGCTTCTTTGGTTTCATTTAAATGGATTGCAATGAAGCCCTTTCCACAATGTTCCCATTGTAGATTCGATCTCCATTTGAAGATAAAGCCTTAATTGGAATCAATTGGCTTTCATTATTCTCTTGACATATAAAGTGATTTGTTCTTGTTGGATGCCAAGGTTTGGTACTAAGTCAGCAATTAAGGCCTCGGTGAGTTTCTTGCCTGTCACCACCCCTCGCCCGGGCCAGCGGAAGCGGACGGTGTGGGGCATGGAGGGGGCATGACATCGGACGGAGGCCACTTTTTGGTGGGGGATCCATAACCCGGTCCCGTATTGCCTGAAACCTGCACTCCGAAATGATTGCAGAAAAACAAGAATCACAGAGTCACACATCATAAAGTTGAGCACCGCTCAACACCAAATACACCAAAAAGGAGCCTTGTCCCCACTGCACTGGGCAAGCACTCCCCGAGTAAAGTAAATATGTCACACCCACCACTCCGGACGACGTGGAAGAAGCGTACAGAAATGGTGTTGAGAGGCGGAGGTGACAACGGAGTGGAATCCTTCTTTGTGAGCCCAAAACCCGACTAATGAAAAACCTTTTCTGACTTTGAGTTCATCATCGAATCGTGGGCCTGTAATTTCTACCCATAAAAATTTCGCGTTGATATTGTCTATCTTCTAACGTGTTATTCAAGTTTAAGGCGTTCTAATACTTAAGCTTAAACCTGCATCCGAAAACACGTTAGTGTTATACGGAAAATTGTGTTGTCATAAAGCATAATTATTACAGATATTCAGATCATGTTGTATGCTTCTAACTTCTGATGCATGGTACATCTACAGAGCCAAACTATACCAATAGTGAATGTGCTTAATTACTGTTGCTGCTGCTGCTAACCATAAAATAACAAAGATCAATCGTTAGTCAAATCATAAACATGCTCACAGATAATCAGAATAATCAGATTATTCAGAACGGAATCTATCGAGACTACCCTCATACCTGAATCAGAACTTAACACTTGGAAGCTATGTACTATAAGTACATCGGACAAATTGACCGGCAGAGCTTTTCTGCGGGTCCCAGAACAGAAGCTCCTGAAAATGTTATAATATAGGAGGTGAGTCCTCGAAAGGTACTCAGTAAGGGCGGGGGTAAAGAATAGTGGTAAAAATGCTGAACCTGCAAAAATGTTAGTCACAGTTTATATATATACGGATAGTCTTAAAGGACTGACCTGGACACGAAGTCCAGATCGACAAATACGACAGCGCCCGGGGTCGAAACCATCTCGGGCAGACAGACAGAGGGAGGCAGATGCATGGTATACTAGCGAAGGGGCATACGTTCCCCTACAGAAAACTATCGTAAGTGTCAGGCCTGATCACGGAGATCATACCATAACCGAAACTGAATATCTGACATAGCACAAAGCTAATGCAGATGATAACTGAACCATGATATCTGACATAGCACAAAGCAAATGCCAGAATCCAGAAATCTGAAACCTGCATACCACTAAACTTTCCCACGTGACTAGTACCGTTTCCCCGGGAGTCATTGGGCCCCACCCTCGACCCGGGTACTAGAAATTAACCATCCTAATATGCATAAGGAAAATCGATAATGCATTTTAAGAAAGTTAATCTTGTTACCTCGATAATCGGATTAATCTACTGTAGCCACCGCATCCACTTCCAGCAGATAATCCCAGAAACGCAGAATCTATACTGACAAACACAGAAACATACGAATCATAATCACTTAACTAGAATTCTTAACTTATGATAATTTATCCTAATTACCATTAATACTCCAGACTTTTATCTGAAATTTCACTTTTCCCCAGAATTTCAAAAATTGACTAACTTATTCAAAAGTTGCCAATTTTCACCTTTAATCTTAAATGAGCTTAGTTATACGTTATTTGTCACTTAATACAGTCACATACTTAAACTTTTCCAAAATTTACATTTTGGTCCCGAAGTTTAAGAAAGTGACAATTTTCCCATAAACTTCAAATTATCTCATTTTATCCAGAATTTACACCGAATTCATACAAACATAAAGAATTCTAGTTCCTCAACTAAATTTTTTAACTTAAGGTAATTTGCCATTAATTACCACTTTATCATCTAATTCTAATTTTTCACTAATCACTCAATAATTTCGGCCATTACCAAACTTATCCAACAAAATTCGGTTTTTACCAAAACCTTACCTGATATTGTCAGAATTTCTATACTTTTCTGAACCGAGGTAACCACAATGCTAATGAAAATCCGGCAGCATTTCGGCTGCATTTTCATACAACTCCCTGAAACGGAAAGATAACTAAACATCCCGAAATATCCAGAAATATAATTCACATTCATCTGATGATCTTTCATTCCATAAAGTCTCCCCTAACACAATGCCGGGATTTCGGCCATTTCGTTCCCAGAGAACCAACCTCCGCGGAACATTTCCCCACATTCATATAATAACAGAACAACAAAATATTATTTCAAATTCCATCAAATATCATCTTTTCCTGACGATCTGTATTTCGGCCCTTATTTCAGACAAAACAGATTCAGTCAACCGTGGAAAATCACGGATAGCTCTAGATTTAAAAGTTGTTTGTAATAATCCAATTAACAGCTTAACATCAAGTTCCATCCAATAAACCCCAAATTCGAAATTACCATATTGCCCCTAATTTTTGAACACAATTCAGACAAGCATAAAAGCGTCAAATGGTAATGTCCCAAGTATGAAAGTTCTAGCTAAGCTTCCATACTACACTTTGGTAACTTCCTTTCACCCTATATAAAACATACCAACCCTAGATCAAAATTTTATATTGATCCACGGCAAAATCCGGCAAAGTTTCAACAGAAATTTCAACGGTATACTTAGATTCAGGCTTACCGGGAGCAGAAACTTGAAGAATCCGGAAGGATCCATCACCCATCAAATTCAGCCCTAATTAGAAACAAGGAGAGGAGAGCTTTTCAACATACATACCAAGTACCATTGAGATCTACGCACAAAACTGTGCTTACCTCTCAATTTTCACGTGCAAATCTCAAAGAACGGGTGCCGAAGATGGAGTTCGTATCCATGGTGGCTATGGAAGAAAGAGATGAAGGAGAGGGTAGCAGAAGTAGATAGAATTGAATGAGAAGGGAGAGAGGAAGAAGAAAAGGTAAGTTTATTTTATCACTTTTTCACTGTTTCTTTCCTTTTCTTTCACTCAATCTCCTAACAACACATGTCCCTTACTTTTTGACTCCCTCTTTGACCAGCCCAGCCACCTCACATTTATCCACTTATTGGACATTTTTGTCCAATTTTTTAAAATGACCGTTTTACCCTCTAAATCGAAATTTCACAAAACGGCCCAAAATTCACAGAATATTACTAAATAATGATATCTCATAAGAATGGACCTCAACGGGGTTCCGGGATATGAGATTCATCATAAAACATGACCAAAACAAATACCGCAAAGTACCGATAATAACATAATCCGGCCTTCGGTATTTTACATCTAAATGTAATTTCTCACTTATCCGTTCATTATTTCCAAAAACTGACACCCACTATTCATGCCTACTAATGGTCGTCTTTTAACTTATTTCATTAGTATCCATTTCCATTCAATTTTTCTGAAATGACCATTTTGCCCCCAGAAGGGCATTTTTTGCAAAATGACCCGGATTGCATATTTTGGCCTCCTGATGCCAATTTTCGCAAGAACATACCCTAACAGAGTCCCGAACTATCAGAAAATATGTTTTGAACATGTATCAAGAAATTCCGGTAGCAACGAAAGTTTTACCGGTTTTGTGAAAACTGATCGGAAAGTTATCTTCTAACAGCGGTGACTATAACATTGGTCATTCATTAAAATTCTGATACGGAATACCTCAAATATAAACCTCAACGGAGTCCCGGGACTACTAGTAAATCTGTTCTGCACATTTATTACCAAGTCCGGGTAATTACGGATTTTGCCAGTCGGTAATTTTCTCAGATTTCTGCCATTTTTCCGGTGGTGACAGTAACGTTCTCCCCCCCTTAGGACTCCTGCTCCTCCAAAAATATTCTCAAATTGAATAATCACCAAAATCCTTACATAAACTTGTACCGCAAGTTACACGGGACCGATAAATTCCCGAATTCTTTCTGAGAAATTGACTGTTGACTAAGCTTCAGGTCAATTCCCGACTACAGAGTATTCGTTAACACTTCATCTCGTTGACTTTCGGCATCCCAGAGTAACCACCTTTACGTGGTTAAAACCAACTTTACATAAGTTTCTTTCAGACTTACTCGTACGTCTTATTCTTAATTTCTAAACCATATCGTTCCCAGCACGGATCATATTCCTCACAGGTTTCAAACCCGAACTGTTATCGGTATAACCGACCATTTCCATACAGAGCAGAGCAGAATCATATGAATTAGACCAGATCGGAACAAATCAGAACAGAACTGATCGGAGCTGAACAGAGCATCAAATCATTTTGATGCAAAAAAAACACCCGTAAGGTGTATCACAAAGCAACAAATTGGTGTAAAACCAAACAGATGATCAAGGTCTAATTCCATATCATAGAAGATCAGAACGTAGTCACCAAATGATTACGTATTGCAGATACCTTACAAAGGTGATCCCAGAATGTGTTGTACGATATGGGTCATTACTAAACAAAATGGAGTTCAAAACTTCCATAAAACTCTAGATGGTGGATTTTACATTAAGATACTATGTATCTTCAGATTTTAGATTTCAAATTATCAAAATACTGACCACTTAGATTGAAAATCCATTGTCGCGTGAAATGTCAATCCTTAAACTCCCTTTGAACCGACAGAACACCGGACAGATTCTCTTACTGAATATATTCCAAAATACCATGTTGGTGTTACAGAGAACAGAACTAGTACATAATAGATTTTTGGGCACAATAGCCACAGAACAGAATTCCGGGGTGGAGTGTATCATATTATTCCTGAATCAAACACACTTATGTGTCGTAACTTATTCCTGAATCAAACATACTTATGCGTCGACATAATTGCAGAGTGAAGTTGCCGTAGCATACTTCAAAACTACTTCCTTAGTAGTGATCCAAATTTTTCAGAAGCAGAAGAACTTTCATTCTCCCATGCAGAGTCAACCTATAGCTTATTCCCAAATATCTCATGTTCCTAAAGGCGAGCCATGCAATATTTAGTTTTTAGTTGTCTACCCAGACATTCGTATTTACGAATTTCAAATCGGAAGGGGGCAAACAAATCCACTTCATAACTTTCAGATTCCTTGGTAATGAAATCCCTTACCAGATAGTGACCCTCTTTTTCCCATTTTATGAGTATTCACAACTTTATTAGGTTAATTCCCCATTCAGAACTCATACAGAACAATTTAGTTTTAGGAAGTAAAACTGTTTTTTAGTAGACCTCCTTTCGGTCTAACATTTTTAATAAATTCCTCAGATGTCCAAATCATGTTCTTTAAATTTTGTGTCAAACTAGACACATAGGGATATTAAGAAAAAAATATTCATCTCAACATTCCCGGCTAAATGGTACAGTTTATTCATACACGTTTGTCCATAAATGTAGATTTTTTGAAAAACAGCATTTCATGCTTATTTTCCATGTACTTGTGCAACCAACCTTACTACCAAGCTAAAATTCGCAGGTAACTGGTAGGTAAATCCTGAAATTTGGTACACCATGTGTGCTCTCAGATACAAAATTACTAAACTGATACTCATTGTACTATACTATTCTGATGGCAGCACTTTCTGCCAACTCACTTTCAAAATCTTCCTACTCGAACCACCCTCTTTTAAGAAGGAGTGGTAGTTTAAACTACCATACAGAGCCTAAGCGGTGTCCCGTTCTCCAGGCACATCTTGTTGCACCCCAAGTAAGTTTCTGGTATTTCTACTCAACAACCATAGACAGTACCGAGTCCTAGGACTACTGGTACTCGTTGACGTATACTAAACTATTATTAGACACCCCACTGATTCTTTTATGTGACCTTAATACATCACATGAAAACATCATAACATTTTTTGAATATTCATTTATGAAGGTTTGGTTCATTCTGAAAACCATGCATTATGGTGCTTCAATTCGCATTCCAGCAGTAGTTTTCCAGAAAAACCAGCTGTAAGTCAAACATTTCTAGCAAATTCCATAGGTGTCCAAATTTAATTTTGTTAATTTTTCCTTAAACTAGATACATAAGGCTACAACTCCATAAATTTTCAGAATTTTTGGCCACCCCAATTGCTACAGTTTATTTGGCCAAGATTGGTCTAAATCTGTTGTTTTTCCTGAAAACAGCTTTGTGTCTAGTCTTTGGCTCCATTCATTTCCTTCCATATGCCTTCAAATGGAGTGGGGATTCTACCCCTATTACCTATTATATAGTGTGAGTGTTCCTCACCAAATTGTTTCATTGATTTGCACATATCATCATTGTAGTTGTTTCTGCACCCTTGCGTACGTATATTTGCTCCCCGATGGGTTGCTGCAGAATGAATTACACTTGGTTGATGTCATCTCCTCGGTAGGGTACACTTTGGTACTGAATATTTCCTTACAGAGATGCTGGGCAGCTTCCCTGAGGTGATTCCCAAGGACTCAAAGTTAGCACTATACTTTATTTTTCACATGCTTGTGAAAATTCCTGACACCTTTGTGTCACTCGCTATCTTCATGTCGGAGTCGCATAGTTCGGAATTCAAAATATTTCACTCATATTTCCATTATACGAGTGTCATAACCTTTACTTACTGAAGACATAGTGCACAGATCCTCTATACGTCTAGTCTCTCTTCTAATTTCGGTTGTAATCCTAACCCAGATTATCAAACTTGACACATCAGCAATCCCGAATAACATGTCAGATTTTATCATTCATGAAATATGTGAAAGAACTTCTTCCATCTCAGACTGGGGTCTCTCCATTCCCAAGGACCAGAGGTTAAAACCGCTTTTAGGTCCCTAATACTGATTCCAGTTGTAGCAGAATTTCTTACTTTCCAGCAGACCACTTGGCACTCCAACATTTTTAGTAACTTCTACCGATGTCCAAATCATAATCAGAATTTTTTTTGGTAAACTAGACATGTAGGGCTACAACCACAAACATTTTCAGAATTTTTCACCAAGTCAAATGGTACAGTTTAATCGGCCAAGATGACCCAAAAACTGTAATTTCAGAAAACAACTTTCTTTGTATTTGCACTTCAAAATTCACAACTTGTGTACTCCACATTATTCCGAACGAACTTAGACCAATAGTTCCTAGAACTATTGAATGTGGCAGCACACGTATCCGAATGTGACAACTTCGTGGCCGTATTCTCAAATCCATCATCAAAATTATTCTGGACCGGCGGATGAACATGTGTCTGCGGGTCACCCTTATCCTTCCTTTGTTTAGACACAGTTCAGGAGTGAACATGTCTTCTCGAGTATCTTTATCAGATTCTCCAAAACTTACAGATCGAATAATTACGGCCATAATTGCCTCATATTCCATTGTTGTAAAGGTGTAAGACTCGTTTCTGACGAGTACTCACCAAATTCAGAATTCCATTCGAAAAGAGCACGACATAACGATTTGATCTTTACTAAAGCATGCAGCAGTATTCCTATTAGCTCTGTAGTGCAGATGCAATGTATGATTTATGCAGAATAAGTGGAATCAAAATTCTAGCAAATGTTTTCCATTTACTTAATTCCAGATTCAGACATCCAATTTCTTATGGACAAGTTTGACGCGATTTCTGTCTTACCAAACAAACCTAAACTTATGCCTTAGATTATGTTAAATATATTTAAACTGATCAACCTTAGTTCAACCTACCGTTCTAAGGTAGTTTCTAGTAAGGACTAGCCATCTCTTTACCTAAAAGTGCCCCAGAATGATCGGTGGAATCAGGGTTGGTCTGTCTAACCACACCTAACACTAAACCTATGCTCTGATACCAAACTGTCACCACCACCACTTCGGACGGCGTGACGGAAGCGTGCGGGAATGGTGGCGAGAGGTGGAGGTGATGATGGAGCGGAATTCACCTTTGAGAATTGTGGGCCCGTAATTCTACCCTTAAAAATTTCACATCGATAATGATTATCTTCTAACGTGTTATTCAAGTTTAAGGCGTTCTAATATTTAAGCCTAAACCTGCACCTGGAAACACGTTAGTGTTATACGGAAAATTGCATTGTAATAATGCGCAACTATTACAAACATTCAGATCATCTTGATTGCTTCTAACTACTGATGCATGCCACACCACCTACAGAGCCATATTATGCCAATAGAGAAAGTACTGAAACTCACGTGATCGGGTCATCCCGACCTCGATGATCACGACAAGTTACTACTGCTGCTGCTGCTATCCATAAAATATCAAAGATCAATCGTTACTCAAATCAGAGACGTGCTCACAGATAATCAGATTAATCAGACTAATTGGAACGAAACCTATCGAGACTATCCCCGTACTTGAATTAGAACTGAACACCTAAGAGCTATATACCTAAAGTACAGAAAATACAAATTGACCGGCAAAAATATTCTGTGGGTCCCTGATCGGAAGCTCCTGAAATGTTATATGTAAATGGATGAGTCATCGAAAGGTACTCAGTAAGGGTATGGGTAAAGAATAGTGGTCAAAACGCTGAACCTGCAGAAAACATTAGTATACAGTTTATATATATACTAAGGGTCCTGAAGGACGGACCTGGACACGAAGTCCAGATCCACGGATAGACAGATACGACAGCTCCCGGTGGCCGTTGCCAGTCTC
>JBBYHH010616226.1:0-10533 GCA_038382905.1 Daphne laureola
CTGATGGGCTAAAGAAAATGGCAGATTTGCTCAAATTAACTTTCTGTCGTGAAGCCAACTCATATACTCACAAAAGATCCAGAAGAGTCCGGGCCGAATGAGGCAAGTCTCTCAAAAACAGAAGTGAATCATCTGCAAAAGGCGAGTAATAGAAGGACTAAGTTGGCTCAGAGATATACCTGCAATCCCACCATTATTCTTGGCTCGTCGTAGGATAGCAGACAGACCTTCTGTGCAGAATAGGAAGAGAAATGGAGATAAAGGCTCCCCCTGTCTGATGCCTCTGGACGACTTGAATGTTCGGGACGGTTTCCCGTTCACTAGTACTGAAAACGAGGCTGATTCAACACATGCCATAACTAGCTAAACCCACTCCAGCGGAAAACCCAGTTGTATCATCATGTAGTGTAGAAAAGACCACTCAATGCGGTCATACACTTTGAACATGTCCAGCTTGACCACATAGGCACCTATACCCGATCCATGCATGTCATTAATTGTGTGACATGTCTCAAGGGCGAGCAGGGCATTGTCCGTTAAAAGTCTGCCCATAATAAATGCATTTTGGTTCTCTGTGATCACATGTGGGATGATTTTCTTCAGTCAATTAACCAGAACTTTTGTAATAATTTTATAAAGGACATTACAAAGGCTAATCGGCTTGAAACCAATAAAATCAGACGGGTTCTTACCTTTTGGTATCAACGCCAAATGGGTATGATTCAAGTCCGGAGGTAGAATGCCCATCGATAGAAAATCCAGAACTAAGGTAACTGAGGTAGTAACTGATTCACCCACAATGTGCTAGTATTTTTGGTAGAAAAATGGTGGAAAGCCATCTGAACCTGGAGATTTGGTCGGGTTCATCTAAAAAAGAGCACACTTGACTTCCTTTGCTGCGTAAGGGCGAGTCAAGTCAGTGGCCATCTCTGCTGTAAGTCTTGGCTCTACCAGCGAAAGGATATCCTCATGTCCCAAAGTCCCTGTAGACGTGAATAGGTCATGGTAGGAGCGGGCTGCTTTCCGCTCAATATCCCTCTGATCCGTTAATTTGTGACCTTCTGAGTTTCTGGTTTTCACAATTTTGTTACACTGTCGTCGAGCAAATGCCGACTGGTGGAAATATTTGGTGTTCTAGTCCCCATCAATCAACCAAGTCTATCGAGAGCGCTGACTCCAGTAGGTCTCCTCCCATTCTAATAAAGTATCAAACTCCTTGACATACATTGTCTGTTGCTCCAATTCTACTGGACCAGAAATATTCCTTACTAGATTACCAAGCTCCTCCTCAAGATATTTAATCTGATGGTGCAAGCCTCGAAACTCTTCTCTGTGCCATCAAGATAATTGAGACCTGCATTCTTTTAATCGACAAGATAATTGCTCGCTTGTTTCCCAAGCAGAACGCAACACCTCTTCACATTTATTTTCAAGTGTCCACATACGTTAAAATCTCCATATTCTTTGTCCTCTCCTACGCTCCTGTGCGAAATTAACTTCTACACCATTATGATCAGAGCAAGGGAAATAGAAGTTACGTACCCGACAGGAACGGAAGGCGAGTTGCCACGGTGCTGACAACAGTGCACGATCAAGTCGCTTCTACAGAAAGATTTTGTCGGTCACCATTCTTTCCCACGTAAAAGGTACTCCTGAGTAGCCTAGATGATCAAGATCAACATCCGAAATTGCCTCCCGGAACGCTATCATCTGTGATTGACGGCGAGGAGGACCACCAAATTTCTTGTCGTACCACCAGAGGATTTCATTGAAATCAACGATGACAAGCCATGGTAGCGATGAAGCCGCACCCAGTGATCGAAGGAGATCCCATGATTCAGATCTGCGCCATTGTTCCATCCTACCATAAAAGCCGGTAATTCTCCACGCCAAATTCAGTCTGGTTACTTGTCCATCGATGTGGAAATCTGATGAAGAAAGAATGGTGAATTGCCAATCACTTTTCCATAGAAAGGCCAGCACTCGTATTGTCCTTCACATGAAACGGCGAAGGAGTGGCCAAAGCGCAACCTTCGACGCAAATTCTCCATCTCCGCCGCCGATTTCCTGGTTTCGATGAGAAAGATGATCGGCAGAGCGACGACTTGAAGAACACTCTTCAATGCATGGACTGTTTTTGTAGATCTAAGACCTTGACAATTTAATGATATGCAACTCATCTTCCTAGCAATTGAGAAGGAGCAATAGACCCAATGGTTAGGCATGCCGGAGACAAGTCGTTGATGCGAGAAGACGCATGCAATCGACAATGGTGCTGAGTAGCAGCGGCCAGAACCCTAGCAGAGATTTTTTGCAGACTTAGTTGTGTTAGATGAAGCGGCCAGAACCCTAGCAGAGATTTTTTGCAGACTTAGTTGTGTTAGATGAAGCAGTTATAATACTTCTATATACTAGTTGATAGTTACAAAATTTCTCTTTCATTCAAATGACTTATGGGAGCGTTTGGTTTGTGGATTCTAAGAATCCATGAAATGTGAAAATATAGAAAGGGGGTGTTTGGTTCAAGGATTTTAGAAATATGGATTCTCAAAATTCTTGGATCCATAGAATACTATGTTTGGTTCATTTGAAAAATAATTCTCCATCATTCTTAAAATCCTAGGATTTCTCATTCTTTACAAATTCTTAGATTCAGAATACTACTTATAAGCAATGTATTCTTAGAATCCATATACTACATTCGTCCCATTATTATTGAAATATATTGACTGGATACGTTATTTTATGAGTTAGTTTTGTCTTGATTTGGTATGTGGAAGAAGGAAATAAATGGATAGTTGAGTAAATTCACGTGCAAAAGTGTTTCAATAATTTTGTGACAGTCCAATAAGGAAAGTATTTCAATAATTTTGAGATTGAGAGAGTAATTATTATGTTTAAAAAATTACAAAAAAGCTTCAAACTTTATATATTGACACATTTAATTCTCAAACTTTCAAAAAATTTACAAATGATCACTAAAAATTACACATTTGATCCCTGAACTTTAAAAAAATTACAAATTGATCCCTACAAATTACATATTTAATCCCTGCACTTTTGTAAATTATACAAAATGGTCTATATAAAATTGCATGATTAGTCTATAAACTTTTATAAAAGTTAACAAAATGATCAATGTACAATCCATTTTACATGGACCACTGTGTAAGTTTTACAAAAATTTATGGACTAATCATGCAATTTTATAAGTACCATTTTGTAAAATTTACAAAAATTCAGAGACTAAATCTGTAATTTTTAAGGACCAATTTGTAAAATTTTCAAAAATTTAGAGACCAAATGTGCAATTTTAGTGATTATTTGTAAATTTAGAAAAAAAAAAAAGAACTAAATGTGTCAATATATAAAGTTTAAAGATTTTGTTGTAATTTTTTTAATATAATAATTTTATGGATTCTAAGAATACTTTTTTGTAAGTGGTATTCTGAATCCAAATATTTGCAAAGGATGAGGAATCCTAAAATTCTGAGAATGATGGAGAATTATTTTTCAAAATGAATCAAACAAAATATTCTATGAATCTAAGAAATTTTGAGAATTCATATTCCTAAAATCAGCGAAACAAACGTCTTCTATAAGTATTTTAAATTCTGAAAGTAGCGCTCAAAGGCAAGAACAAGAAGCCAGTCCAACCCCAAGTTGCAATTTTTCTAATACCCAAAAGTAGCCTATAAATCAATCAACCTTTAGAGATTAATTTCACCAACCTGCAACCCATCTTAGAACAAAAAAGGAAAAAGGAACAAAAGAATGGCTTCCTTGAGAACTGTTCAACTATTTACCTTTGTTATTTGGTCAGCCATTGTGTCCTGTGGAATTAGGGCAAAGGCCTCCCCTGCAGCTGTCAAAGCAGCCTACTGGCCTTCTTATTCAGATCTCCCACCATCACAGATCGATGCTTCCCTTTTCACTCACATTTACTATGCCTTTCTCAACCCCAGCAACATCACCTACAAATTCGAGGTTTCGATGTCCGAGGCTTTTCACCTCTCCAATTTCACCACGATTCTCCATCACAAGAATCCACCGATGAAAACCTTTATCTCCATGGGAGGGGAAGCTAGTGACTTGTACTACTCTGCCTTGGCCTCCAAGGCAAGTACCCGGGAGGTCTTTATCGAATCAGCCGTAGAGGTTGCCCGGAAGTTTGGATTCGACGGTATGGACCTCGATTGGGAGTTCCCCCAAAGCCCTGAAAAAATGCAAGACATGGCACACTTAATGTATGAATGGCGATATGCGATCAACAAGGAGGCTCGAGCCACCAACCGAGCCCCGTTGCTGCTTACGGCTGCAGTCTACTTTTCACCGAATTTCTTCCTAGATGAAATCTATCGCACATATCCAATACGCTCGATTAACCAAAATCTGGATTGGGTCAATGCAATGTGCTACGATTACCATGGGAAATGGGAGCCTACACAGACAGGTGCTCATGCAGCTCTCTTTGACCCAAAGAGCAACATAAGCACAAGCTACGGGCTCAAGGCATGGCTTAGGGCTGGCTTGCGACGTGAGAAGTTGGTCATGGGACTGCCGCTATATGGGAAGGCATGGCAGCTGAAAGACCCAAATTTCCATGGAATCGGATCGGCTGCAAATGGAGTTAGCTTGGCAAAAGATGGGGTATTGTCATTCTCAGAAGTGGAAATCTTTAACAAGAACAACAATGCCACTGTTGTGTTTGATACCCAGACAGTATCAGCATACTCCTATGCAGGTTCAGTTTGGATAGGATATGATGATCCTATATCAGCTACACTGAAGATAGCATTCGCACAGGCACTTCGGCTTCGAGGTTATTTCTTCTGGGCTGTTGACAATGACAGAGAATGGAGGATCTCTGAACAAGGTAAGGGCTTTGTTCTGGTTAAATTCCAAAGATGACATTTTTTTCTGAGAAAACAAAAGGACACTCATTTCCGTCTATCTGTGATGTTTTGTAGCTTCCAGGGTATGGATAATTGATAAATCAAGTCTGGATTCTGTTTCATAATATCATACACATTTGTTGATACAAAACAGAGAGACACGACGACGAGAGGAGAGCAACAGAACCTTTCCCATCATTTGAACAAAGGTGTTGGATGAGATTCAATTGCAGAGATGATTCTCTTGTCAGTAACAAAATTATCCTTTTCATGAAGAATTATAATGTGAAATAAAACTTCATGTAGAGCAACAACTTTTGGATCGAAAAACTTGTCATCTAATGCAATGGGGTGGTCTTCCACCTCCATGAATGAACCAACTTGTTTAATCAATGGTTGCTGGACAGATCCTGCAATGTAGAATAATTTCATTGAGAGGACGAAAAAAGTTCTAAACTCCGATTAACATGTGCATACATTCTAGGATTCGGATCAAATACACGGAAGCGAGGGAATAGGGAGTAGGTTCACCTGCTGCTCAAGGTTATAATGAGATGACGGAAAAACTAGTTATGCTTCTCTTTCATCCACTCGACAAAACTATCAAGGATTAGTGGCCATGCTTGGTCAGAATCGTAGTTTTCTAGACCTGGAAAACTTATCTGCAAAGGGAATTTGATGTACATGAGCAAATGTCTGTATCATTCATGTCTATGTCCTGGTACTGCTATTACCTCGGCGCAAAATCGGAAAAAACCAACCCACTGATCCAAGTTGATAACTTTATAATCCCTTTGAATCTGCCATTATGACAAAATGTTCACTGAGAGAATGTTTAGTTTATCAGAGCATTGCAGGAGGGAACAAAAGGCAACCTACCTTCAGATATTTAGTCAGTGAATCAACTTGGGAAGGGAATTTGGTCACGAGAACAAGTTTCAACAATTCACAAATGGTCTCAATGTCTACTGTCTTCTGCTTTTCCTCTGAACCAATTTATTGAACTCGAGGCTATGTTACAGGAAAAGAAGTTTCCACGAAAGGGAAAGTAAGAATTATCAAAACATTTCACTGAGTTGAAGAACCAACCTGTTAAGCAATATCGAAATGCATATGTATAGAAGTCATCAAACTTTTCTTCCACCTTATTTAAGACATAGAAAAATACAATCAGCAACCCAATGGAAGGCTTCATTTCTATACCAATAAACAGCATCAAGGAAAACCAATTGACTGGTTTGAAAAAATAAAATTAAGGGTACCTCTTTTTCAAGATCGGGAAGCACTTTTTTAAGCTTGGTGAGGCTGTCAACCTTGAGAGCTTTCAGGCCTTGCCACCATTCGGTCTGCTTGGCATGATATGCAAACCATTCAACAGATGAAATACCACAAAAGATACAAAGAAGTAGGCTGCTTACTGATGCCAAGAAAAAGAATTAACCTTACAACCATTTAGAAGAATGATTAGTTAAGCAAATACACATACACTTACCGAGGTAAAATACCCTTGTCTTTCCGCTTTTAGTTTCCTAATAGATGGGCCAAAGACAAATCAGTAAAAAATTGGGATTGAAGGGCAACCAAAAACTTATATGAATGCAATCCAACATACCATGCAAACATAAGTATCCTGACATCTGTATGGTCCACACCTAGGTCTGAGCAGAGCGATTCAATTCCTTCAGGCCTGCTCAAGAACCAGTAGGATTAATTTATTAAGAAAGTAGAGACAAGAGATGCATTACCCTAGTTTATACAAGTCTATCCTATTATTCTTGTTACAAAATCGTTGCAAAACTATCGCTAATAAGATGTATAAATTGACCACTTTCATCAATATGAAACCAATATTCATCAGATAATAATGGGAAAAAGAATCAGCGATATGCTATTATATGCTATTTACTCGATTAAACCGGTTGAACTATCTGCATATGTATCAAACAAATTGTCTATCTTGTCCTTCTCCTTCAATTTACCTTTACCTGCCAAGAGGAAAGAAAATGAAACAGAATCATCTAAACAGAATTGCATTCCAGACAACAGAATGAGACCTCTGTGCAAACAATGCAACTGAAGCAATAGGAGATACCATCAAGTAACAGAACCAATCTACTAGTACTAAAATTACTATCCCATGGGTATTTTGGTGCCAAAATACTCTTTTTTTCCTTTTCGGGTAAATATCAAAGTGCATTCTCGAGTTCACACACACAAAAAAAAAAGCACTCAAATAAAAGTCAATTCTTAATTTGTTTTTTATATGGTAATGAAAGTGAAAGCAAAATCAAAACATTAAGAATTGACCAAAAGCACAAAAAATCAGTTCCTGAACAAAATCACATTGTTCAACAAATCTTGCTCAAACCATCGCTGGCGGCTCCTGAATCTCTCTGTCCCACTCATCAAACACCAGTCCCATCACCAATGACCAAAAGCACTAAAACCCAGCTCATAGTACAACCCAATTCTCCAACAAAACTTGCTCAGCCCACCAATGGCTGCTCCAGGACATCAGAAACAGAGGCAAGAACACCAAGTATCAAGAAGAATAAAGTACCAGGTGATTTAGGTGATTTGACGGATTGTGAACTGGGTGGGGCCACAGTCTTTCTCTTCGAGGCGCGAGGCATTGCGTCAAAGAAACTGTCGCTGGACGACTGGTGCCGCTGGATCGGACGGTTAATCGGAGAAAAGCAGAAAACAAGAAAAAACCAGAACCCTAGATCACCTGAGCAACTGTACACTGACCAGGATTGGAAATTAGAGGGACTCCTACGTCCTTTTATAGATTTCCAATAGGGTTAATTATCCTGGTACGATTATGATTAATCTGAGAAATTTTATGATTACAATCGTTTTATTAGTATCTACTCATTTCTTAATTCTTAATTTGAATTTGAATATTTATAGCTGATAATCCATGATTTGCTAAAAATGGGAAAACGTTCTTTTAATGGTAAAATGCTCTCTTTTTTAGATATTAATCAGAACTAATAAAATGTGGATAAAACCTCAGAAAAATCCCTCATGTTATTAATTCTTGACGTAGTGGCCCCTTTTGTTTCATCAATCAAATAAACCCCTCATCATTTGAGTGAAAAAAAAGAAGTAAACCTCTGTTGAGTGGTTGAAGCTAGGGGTTTAAAACGAATCAAGTCGTTCGCGAATCAGCTCGAGTTCGAACCATATTAAACGAGCCGAGCTTCACGAGTTACGAACTCGAGCTCAAGCTGAAATTTTGATTCGTGATAGTGATCTACCAATACAGGGCCCAAGGGTGTCGGTAGAGAGAGTAGAACCGATGACCTGCAAAGGAAGACAAGTAGACTAATCAGGCAGAGACAAAGAAGAGGGAGTGTGTGTGTAGTTCATACCGTTTGTGTGTTGGGCACCACCCTTTAAGTAAGGTGATGTCGAAGCCCATCATGGAGGGCTTGATCGGTGGGATTGTGCCATCAAGGTGGCTATGTTTGTGGAGGTAGCCATTACAGGCATTGAGGGATCTGTTGACCCGAAATGCGGCGCCATTAATGATAGCGTGATATGTGTCTTTCATTAATTACAGGCGGATTGTATAGTGGGGTTGCGTCTCGGCTATACGAGGTGTAGCCTCATATGTGGGCTTGTTGTATTCTGGCCTCGTAGGTGGGCTAGGTTAGGCCTATACTTATCAGTATGCCCACCCCCCACTAGAGCATGGGTTTTGGGCCTTTATGCTTCACTTTTGATTTATGTTGTGTTTTGGGTTTGGGGTGTGAGTGGCCTAATCCAGTTGTGTTCTGCTTGTGGCGATTGTATACTCCACTTAATGATGTGGGAGATGTTTATTGGCAGTTAATGTCATGTTATCATTTGTGGTAAATGTGGAGGTGCGCGGTTTTTATCTTTTAACCGGGTACTTAAAGAGTGGGCTCTCATGCTGAGAAAATACCAAACGAGCTTTGTTCTTGTTTGTGCTTTTCTTGCGAAGCTCCGATCTTTTTCATTTGAATGTTTGTGTTGTCTGTTTTCGAGTTTCTGATCTTTCTTTGAAGTTCTCTCAGTTGCCGCGACCTCTATTAAGGTAACTCTAGTACTGATTTTTTTAGCAATTTTGTAGTTTCCCCCCTGTTTAGTTAAGGGTTAGGTTGTTGGCTTGAGTTCTTGGGGCCTGGGCATCTTAATTTTTGTTTTTGTTGTTTTCGTTGTAGATGACCCCCAAGAACAAAAGCAACACTGGTGTTGGTCCCGATTTGGGGAGTTCGTGGCCGGCGATGTCGATGACGGCAAAGAGGATGAAGGTGATACGATATGAGTATCACATTTATGCTGAGACTGTGTGTGGGCTTAGCCAGGACGAGGTGTTGAGGGCCTCTGATTTTGATGACACCGAGGAGAATAGAAGGGCTCGTACGATGGTGGTGTACGAGACTCAACTAAAGTGTGCTTTGCGGATCCCTTTGCAGGTGTTTCTTCTTCAATTGTGAGAAGGATGAGGGTGTGCCCAGGCCAGCTAGCCCCCAATGTTTTTACTATTGTGAACGCATTTACCGCGGCGTGCTTCCTTGCCGGCGTGACACCGTTCCCGGAGGTTTTCTTTCAAATTTATAAGTTGTCGAGGCCGAAGAATTAGAACCTGTTTTCCCTTGTGCCCTTAGAGGTTAGGATTATGGGGTGCGTGTCTGTGAAGTTAGGATCCTTCGCAGAATGTAGAGATTCTTGGGGGTGTGGAAGCACAATTTATTTTTTGTGTTGAAAGATGACACTTAGGGATTTCCTGCCTACTTCGTTCATGATGCCAGGGTTGGGTCATGTGAGAGGGCGACCTTGTGGGATGGGTCGGTAGGTAGGGTTGCGTTTGTCACCTTGTGCAACTGGGTTGTCATGGTTATGGAAAATAAGGTGACCGACGAGTCTTTTCCTTTTAAGTTGGAGGTGTTAGATGAAGTAACACTTCGACAAATTAGAGTGAGTCATACTTTCAAGCTTATGATGCACATTGAGACACTAGAGAACTGGGTGGAGAGTCTAAATGGAGATCTGGTGGAGAGGTTCACCACTCACTTGAGTGAGCCGCAATGTTAGTCTAGATATGTTGTTTTGTGTTGGCTTGTGTTTTGTGTTCGTGCTTGTTACAGTCACCCACGATGAATAGTGATTTTCCGGGAATAATTGCCCGTCGGGCAAATTCTGTAATTTCTGGGACTCAGTTTTAAACATGCAGGCACACGTTTTCTAATGATTCTCATACTCCGAGAATTAATTTGAGGTCCATTTCTATGGGATTACACATTTTTACAAGGTTCCGTGAACCCCATGCCATTTTACAAAAAATTGACCTTGGAAGGTAAAATGGTCATTTTGGAGAAACGGACATGATTAATGACAACTTGGATATCCTGAGAATTAATTTAAGCTCGTTTCCAAGGGATTTCACACTTTTAAGATGGTACGTGAGTCCCGGGCCATTTTCAGAAAAATCAGTTTCGGATGACAAAATGATCATTTTAAAAAATTAGACGAAAACGCCGATTAATTCCACTTAAGTGTGGCTGCCGATTTTGAGGGAGTATTTGGCTCATGTGTGTTTTATATTTAGGTAGGTGGAAGGTGATGATGGAAGAGATGGAGTATAGTTTTGGTTATGATCATTATA
>JBBYHH010616337.1:0-10532 GCA_038382905.1 Daphne laureola
CTACTTCCAGACCAGTGTGCATCCATCCAAACTCCAGATGTACTTCAATTGGTGTAACACCATTTTTCTGGGGAAGACATGTTTGTGAAATTACAGAGATTGTGACTATTGTGAAATATTGGTAGTATCATATACTAGCATCATTGCAGAAATGGAAAACATAGACATTACAGAACTAGAAGCAGCTGTGAACGAAATGCTCCATGAAGATGTGAGATTTTGTCCTAACATCTACATTAACGAAAACATGAAGTTCACAAATGACAAGTAAGCTTAAAATGGCTTCACATGCAAAACATAGTACTTATCAAGGAAGAAAACAATAAGTTGAAAAGTCTAGCCTGTTTCATGACTTAGTCAAACCAATTCGATACTTTCCGAACTCAGCATCTAAAGATAAAGGATGTCAATGTCTAATTCAAAATTCATCTTACCTCTTGAGTGTCTCTGCTGTTAGTAACTGGTCTGTTGTCATTATTTTCCAGCAGGATATGACGAAGTTGGCTGTTCGGTACATCTTTTATAATGTGCCACACTATAGGAAAGTGTCCAGACCATTTATCCTGAAGCCAATAATCCACACTTTTGTTGAAGTCTACAGGTCCAGTCATCTCAGCCACCCCACAAAACTGAGCACTGGCATTGACCTGTGATATTTTCCCCAGGAGGTGTGAGTATATTAGATTGTAAGCTAATGTCAAGCCTCTTTTCCAGATTGTGATGCAGTGAATGCAAAGGGAATGCATGCAGCTTGTAGATTTCCTTGAAAAATTAGTTATGTAGTAAAATGAAAATTAAAAACGTTATAATGAACAAAGAGAAGAAACTGCATATGGTTTACAAACTTCCAATCAAACATTCTGCTGCCCAGCTCTGATTTATTATCCTATGTTTGAAGAGAAGATGACAACAGTTACACTCTATCATTATGTGATGTTAAAACATGTCAGTCTACAGTTTCAAGTTTTCAATCAACAAAGGATAGAGGATAATATAATTACCGAGAAAAAAAGGAATAATGGACACATTCCTGACTTCTCCTTTGCTTCACGATAAGCAGCATCCAACTTTTTGTTCCCATTGGAAGTGCTCGCCCAGACACCATATTTGATGCTCTTGTGGACATTATCCTCGCTATAAGATTTTATCACAAAGAACTTTGCATCCTTATAATCTGTAACAAAATCCTTTTCACTGCAAGATTCAGTGGCATTCCCAGTAACTGTTCCGTTTTTGTTACGGCAAACAGGAAAACTTGTTGGTGTCTGACTTTTTGGCTTAAATGCCCTGGGACCTCTATTTCTTTCGGTCAACGTATCCACTGTTATAGTACAACTGCATGAGAACTGAGTGCACCTTCCTCCTTGTCTTGCATCACTAAACCTTGGCCAACTCGGGCCTTTTTGTCCAACCCTGAATGAGCCTCCATATGCAACACTTTTGTCACTATTATCAGCAAAACAGCCTCCAGATCGGAAGCCAGAAGAGCATCCAAACCCATACAGCAATTCTTGTTCTGAAGTAGACTACATGGACCAGATAGCAAAATCACTAGTCTTGCAACCATTAAAAGTAAATGCAGGCAAGCAGATACCATGGGGAAAATAAGTAGAAACTTCCAAATTGGGATAGAGAACAACCTAAGATATCAAGTTGGATTAATCTCCATATAGCAGGGGATATAAAGTCGCAATGTGTCACATTAAAACTTATCAAATATATTAAAAAATATTAGAAGGTGTGAAGTGGTTGTATCTTAAATCTTCAAACAATGATTCACACATTTCTGAGAAAATGTAGGACAGAAGACTAACAGAGTCAAACCCATTGGCATAGAACTCCAATGGGCCAATAGCCATTCGGGAATCTGCTGATAATGACGAGCGAGTGAAAGAATGACTGCTGTCCAAGGGTCTTGACCAGTCTGCGCCATGTCCACTGGCTCCAAACTCACTGAGCGAAGTTTCTGTAAAACTAGTTTTCTCTGGAGATCTGACTAAATTGATTTTCCCACTGTATGATTCCAAAGGATATGGACAACTGGATGTCAAGTCATATCTTGCAGCATCCTTTTGAAACTTGATATTTATGGGGCATTTTGAATGAGAAAATGTGTCCATAGAGGGCAGCGAGGATGTGTTTGGCTGAAGTAGTTGCTGGTTATACGGTAGATTAGAGTTGACAGGGAACCTTGCTGCTCTTGCACCCCGCAAGCGGCTAGAACCCCATACAGAAGGCTGTTGAGGTGATAATTGAGTGTAAGGATTCTTTACCAGCTGAGGTCTGGGACCAAGACCATAAAGTTGAGGAGGCGGATTTTCATTGCCAAAACCCTGCATCAAAAGAACAAAAATGACAGATGTGTCTAAAAATCTTGGAGTGGCAGAAGAAGTGAAAGAGAAATCAAAACAAAATTCACAACCACCAGTCAGGAGTTACAAACTTTTCCAAACCCCTCGTCAATGAAATCAGGAAGAAATGAACCCCGATTATGAACTGCATGTAATGAAAAATTAGCAAGCATCAGATAACAACTAGTTTGGACACCAAAGCTTGAAATTTAAAACCTTATGACTGCATATATGGATTTGTGAAGTTGGCCAAAACTATTATCATCAGCGACCTTGATATACATTACAGAATTCATATTATACTTGAAACAATAACATCTTTGAAAGTCCTCCCCGTTCTTTAACTCTAACTGAACAGCCTGCACCAACTAAGGTTCAAAAACTAAATGAAAACAATGTGAAGAAGTACAAAAACGGAGTTCAAAGCAAATTTAGAAAGTGCAAAATGGTGATACGAGAATTATCAGCATGGTACTATCAACTTGGAAGTATCTACCAAAGTTTTGCCTGTTAAAGGCAAGAAAAGTACATACATTCCTAATGTACACAATTTCATTGATGCGACTTATATATAGGCCTAACTAATAAAGCCTTTCTTTCCCTTTCTTTCGTGAGGAAGAAATAAAATGAAAGTACCAACAGACCTCCTTGATAGAACCGTGGTTGAGGGTCAGTGGAAGTAAACATAAGGTCATTCTGATCGTCATCACGGACCAATGGCTCATCCAACCGTCCGAGAACACCATTAACAACATCAACAGCTACCACATCCTAGCGAAAAAAATCATTGAAGTGATGAATTCAAATAAGGCCGCATTAGAGATTGAAACGCACAATCGTGAAGACAGCAGGAGAGGCAAGAAGGAATACCTGGGCATCGGAGATGTTGGGAGGCGTGAGGTTATCGTCTCTATCCATAACAGCGGAACCTTAACATCAGGCAGAAAGCAAGCAGATTAAGGGCGCGAACATGTAGTGTACAGTCGAACTCGATAATGCAGAAGCAAAACAGAAAGAGTGATCGGATAGAATCAGGGAAAGAAGATGATACTATAAATGTTTCGAAAAATGAGAATGAGATTGTACGTACCAGGAGAAGTGAGGCGATCGGAGGTGTGAGGCGGCATTGCCATGAATGATCAGTAGAGAGTGGATGAAGCGGTTGAGGTTAGTGGGTTTCAGGGCGGAGCGAGAAGATGATTGGATGGGATGGGCGGAAAAGAAAAATTAAAGAGAAACAGAGATTAGAGTAGATTAGTTAGATTAATGGGTTTTGGGTAAGCGTGATTGTTTCTGAATTGGGAATGGATTGGTGGTAAAAATGATTGGTGTGCATTGGCGGTACAATTGAATTCATCGTGATCTAAATATCTTCCCTCAGACACTGTGTGTATGTGTAATGTAACCCAAGGATGGACTGGACCACCTAAAACGCACACCCAGTTTTACTTTTAACATACCAGGTCCAGTGGTAACACTAAGTAGGAAACAACTTTTTTTCTCAAAAATAAAATCAGCAAACCACAACAAACAATCCAAATTAGGCCATTTTGGTCATTTCTCAAAAATGAAAATTAGAGAGGAAAAAGAGAAGGGGGAAATGGGTTTGATAGAGAGTTTGGGCCTAACATATGTATGGCCTGGGTGTGCAATTAGGCCCTTACTGATAGAAATGCTGGTGGGTCTAGTGGGGCATAAGGCCCATACACTGTACTACTAGACTAGACGAGGGAAGGAAGGAAGGAAGGAAGGAAGGATAATGGTGTGTGTGATGAATAATGATGGACACGTAAAGGGAATCTATGATGATGAGATGAGAGGAAGCCACAACAAAGAATGCAACCAACGCGCATTTCATGATTTCCCATCATCATCATCATTCATGGATTTTAATTTACCAAAAAAAACAAAAACAAAAAATGATAAGAGTTTCTTTCTCATCTTGAATTGATCCTTCACAAGTCACAAAGATGAAATGAAATGATTGCCCATTCTTGCCTTTGACGAACTCATCATTGCATTTCTTTAATCTCCCCTCTAATTACCTTCACTTTACTCCTTTTCTTCCATCATACTCTTTTTATTTAAATAAATTCATCACTACCAGTACCAGTATTGTTTCATAGTATATAAATAGAAAATGAATTTTAAGTTGGTGGGAAAATAAATGCGGTGGATGGAAATTGGAAGTGAAAGAAAAGGAACATTAGGCGTGGAAGAATGATAAAATTGTCCATAGTTATTTATATTTTGAGGGTTGATGTTTTTGGTGTGGCATGATATAATGATATGAACCATCATCACCAATCATCAAACCTTACGCTACATGTTATGTTACGCACCATTCATTTTTAACACTTTCACAGTATAATAGGAATTAATAAGGACAAGGTTGCTTCATTTTCATTTTGCTATTTCATATTCCTTTTAATAAATAAATAAATAAATAGAATTAGTATCATTTGCAATTAATACAGCTAATTCGGAGATGGTGAAATCACTGTTTTTTTAGAAATGTGCAGTTCACAGACAAAATTATGGCAAAAGGAAGTACTGTACTAGTATTTGAAAGCAAAAAAAGGAAAAAGGGAGCATTCCTGAGGCGTGAATAGTGAATATGGTACTCCATATGATTTTGTGGCCGTTTTGGTCCAATTCTTTAAATGGTATCAAGTAGTAGCACTTTCTTCCTAGGAGTGGGAACAAGCCGAGCGGAGTTGAACCGAGTTCGAGAGGTTTGAGCTTGTGAAGAATAGGTTTGGTTTGAGCTCGGCTCAAATTCCATCAAGCTTAAAATTAGCTAGGTCAGAGTTCGGCTCGTGAAAAGCTCGAGTTTGGTTCCAAAGTTCATGGGGCTTAATAAGGAAATTTGGTAGGCTTGTTTCAGTCCGGCTCGATCAAGCTCGAACCAAACTCGTTAGGTTTGTTAAGTTCTAGAGAGACGTAATTAGGAGGATATCATGAGATTAAGGATTAGGGATTTGATTCAGTTCAAAGTGGAATTTTAGGGAGGGTTAGTCAGCTGGAGTAGGGACTAGGCCTAGGGAGACTTAATTATGAGGGTATCATGAGTATTTACGTGCATCTCGTTAAGACTTACAAGCTTTTTGAGTTGAGTCGAGCCTCTCAGGCTCAGACTCAGCTGGTTTAATGTACGAGTTTAGAGACCGACTCGATCTCGAGGATCGTGAAACTCGACTCGTGTAAGTTGTAAGAGCTTGTGGGGTACGTAAGAGCTCGAGTCAACTCGATTCGTTTCTCGCCCCTAACACGTAAAATATTTTCCCCTTCATTCAGGGGTTCAAGTGTTGCTTCTTAAACAAGATGAACCAAACTAGAAGGGCTTTGTAGTTGCACCATAATTATATATATACTAAAGCAGGAAGCCAATTTTACTGTTCATCTAAAGTGCAAAGGCTAATTGTGAACTAATCCTTCATCTACTGCTACCATGCCAGTTAGCTCCATAAGTTTTATATTTTAACAATTAGGTCCGAAAATTGTATCTTGTTACAAGTGCTAAAAATGATAAATGTGAGATTACATGGGTTAGATTCCTGCAAATAGATTTCTTTAGGGACCGAAAACGCAAATGTTACTACTGAGCCACCTTTTCATGCGAAATGCTTAAGAAGGGCTCTATATTTTTTAAATGTTTCAAATAAACCTCGTGTCCCCAGTATTCCCCAAATAACCTTATTGCTTTGTCCGAAATTTCATTTAACCCCCCACACTATCTATCATACATATACATCCATATTCACTCTTCAAAACCAGTTATAAAATTGAATGTTTTAGTACAATGGGAACTTAAACGTTAAATTGGAGAATGTCCAATGACCCCAAAAGCCTATATAGCCTTCATCTCTACACCTTTTTCAGAATGTAGAAAAGAACTCCATGTATTCCCTATTTCCCTCACGTAGTAGTCTTCCTATATTAATATGTTTTGCGTTGAACCCAAACTCAATATTTCATTATATATATAATTTTTTTAAAGGGTGTTTTGTTATATTAACATAGATGTAAAAATGTGTAATAAACTTTTAAGGGCCATTAATTAAGAAACATGGATATCAATAAAAAAAAAAACTTGTAACTATTTTTGCTTTTGTACCCATATAAACATATCCTCTATCATTTATTGATGGCCCTTACAAGTTTTCCTATTCTTAAGTTTTTTTATTGATAAATACCAACAGTTTAAAACATAAATGATCATTATTAAGGGTAATACATTAGTATATGAAATATGTATTTTATCACCGTGCATGTCGGGTTTAACGCGTAAGATCAGTTTGTAGTTTCTTATTTTCCTTTTTACATATTCTCCTTCTACATAGTTTACGTTTAAGGTATTGTTTTCGTTAAAACAATTTCAAATGTTACTAAAATTTTGTTACTGAATCACAGTTAGATCGGTCTTTTTAATTTGTTCCTTTCAAATTAGAATAAATAAGTTACCTATATTTTTACTTTGATTTCAAAGCTGTGGCAAAGCGCAGGGTGATAAATTCTAGTATATATATATATATATATATATATATATATGAAATATATGATAGATTAAAATGTGTTATTTCTTCATATAGCAGTGATCTAAATGAACATAAACGAACAAAATTAACTTGATTTACTTATTCCTTTTTTATGAGGACTCTCTATGGTTTCCTCGTTTTATTTATTTCTCCCTACCTTTATCACCATATGATTATTTCATTTATATTTGTGTACAAATCCAATTCATGCATATAATAACTAAGTCCATGCTCCAGAATCTCAATATATATTTTTAGGTGTATTATTTTTTAAAAGTTATCTACTCCTGCACAAAAAAAAATATACATTTTAACTTTCATGTTTCAAAGTGTGGTATTTAACTCAAATTTATTTACAAATAAAATACCCCATCCGTCCCAAAAAAATACCCACGTTTGACTTTTGTAGTTGTGTTTGACTCAAATTTTCATTAAGAAAAAATTGTTAAAACAAATCTTAAAAAATATATTTGGAAAGTAGACACATTATATTTTCATTTGAATATAAACTTGTACAATTTACAATTTAAAATGTTGTAAGAAACAAATCATAAATTAAATACTGAAAAATAAACGTGGATAATATTCTAGGACGGAGGTAGTAGTAAACAAATTATAGAAAATATAAATTAGGAAATGTAGACTTCAACAAATGATATGCATATAATTTTTTAATTTTAAATATGTAAACTTTCATGATAAAAATTATAAATTAATTACTACTCCCTCCATAATTGTATCTAATCATTCATCAATATAATAACTAAGTACATACTCCATAATTCTCAATATATTTTTGAACCATATTATTTTCAACAAAAAATGTATCATCCTTCAAATTTGAGTCTTTAAAGTAATAGTATTTTCTTACTTTTATACCCATTCCGCAGCAACACGTGGTGGCAAAATTTTAGTTAGATACTAACTTCGTCTATAAAAAGAAGACAAGTTTGACTTTTGAATTTATATAAATTTTTATTAGTAAGATTACTTAAGTTTTTTGAAAAACTAGAGATGTTACGATGTAAGATTATTTTATTTAAATATTAAAAGTTACACATTACCCTGAAAGAAGCACTTAGGCTAAATCTCCTAAAGAAGGGACCAAAAACAAACACTTCCCACACACATGTGCCCTAAGAAAGCTCCAATAATATCTAACTCCATATAAAGGAACTTAAGATCCATTCCTTCTCCAATTCTAAAATTTCAGTATCTAATCCAAGTCCCGTTTACATGCTAAACTATCTGGCCCATTTCACATTAAATTTATTATTAAATTCACCACATTCTCCATAGAGATGAGGATTCATAACTAGATTTTTTATTTTTTATTTATATATAAATGATTGACTTTTACATATTCAAAATTGGAAGAAAAACCACAACAAGAAATATGGTTATTAGTGATGAAATTTATGGTAACTAAAAAGAAGAATTATTGACAAAAAAATGTATTGTTTCGAATTATTAACCGTCATAAAGGCGACACAAAAAACCCCGTCACAATTAGTATTCAGAAAAAAAAATAGTGACAAAGCCAACTTATAACAAAAAATAAAAATGCTTGTCATGAACATGTTGGTCACAAATTAAAATATTGGGTAAATTACAAAAATCCCCCCGAGATTTAGTAAAATCTTCAGTTTTTCTCATCTATTTAAAAAAATATACAATTACTCCCTGAGGTTTCGTGAAATCTTCAGTTACCCCCTTGACTATTTGTGGTGTTAGTTGACCTTAAGAATTTTAGGGTTAACTACTCTTATTGTCACTAATATATCTAACAATAACACTTTAAACCTAACATTTTGTTTCTGTCCATTCTCCTTCCCCAACCGCCCACCCTGCCTAGTCGTTGTCGCATGATCACCACCACGACTCGGACGAGCTCAGATTGCAGAAATGCAGGAGAACCCATACGACTACGACACAAGTGAGCTCGGGCTACCCCTTAACTGTTTTGGAGTCAGTTAGTGTAATTACCGTTAAAATCTTTAAGGTCAACTAACACCACAAACAGTCAAGGGTGGTAACTAAAGATTTTACGAAACCTCGGGGGGTAGCTGTATATTTTTTTAAATAGAGGGGAAAAACTGAAGATTTCACCAAATTGTAAGGGGGTCTTTTTAATTTACCTTAAAATATTTTTTTGTTACAACGAAAAATGACACAAAATTATTGATTTTTAATGATGAAAATTGTTAGTGACTAATTCAATAAATATTTATGTTCACCGTGCCCAGTCACTATTACACCCACATTTGTGATCATACATGCAGTAGCTAATTCAATATTGCTTTTTTTTTTTTTGTAGATAGGACATAAGAAAGAATGAAAACTTATTACTGTGCCCTCCACTTTTGATCACTGATTATAGTGTCTTTTGTCTAAAAATGTACCAGAGATGATTTAATATACACATGATATACACCTCCCTCAAGCATTGCTTGAGATCCTAGGTACAAGATCTAACCAAGAACATAAGAACAAAGAGGGGGATAGTTAGGGTTTGAACCTACTCTCACCTCTAGCTTCAGATTTGAGCTAGCAACAAGAGTTTCCTTGGTTCATGGATGAATGACGGATCTAGCACCTTCCTCTATGGGCTGAGGACAACACTAGATTTGAACCTTGAAGCTTGAATTAAGCCTCAAGAGCTGGAAGTGGAAGTTGAAGTTGAGAACCCTAATTTTCCTTCAAGAATGTTCTTGCGAAAAAGCATCAAATGAGTTCTAAGTGTTCAAGGATGAAGGTGATGCCTCATATACCCTAAAGGTTCACCAAACATCCAGCAATACATTAGATAACATGAAAAGTCTAAGTTACCCCTAGGGTTTAGGAGCTAATACATCATCAAAGAGGGAATTAGCCCCTAATCTAGCTAGTTAAGCTAAGCTAGTCTAGGTTAACTTACTAATACTATTACAGTCACCACGATCGGATTGTAATTTTCGATAAGAAATTACTCAGAGGTTAAACTTGTAAAATTACCAAGACTCAGTTTTACAAGTGAAGGACACATTTTCTGATAATCCCTATGTTTCGGGAATTTATTTAAGGTCAATTCCGTGAGATTTCACCTTTTTATAAGTAAATGTGAATCCCAGGTCGTTTTTCCAAAAATTGACCTTGGAGGACAAAGTGGTCATTTTGGAGAAATGCACCTATTTTCCTATAATTATCAAGTCCCAAGAAGTAATTTGAGCTCAATTTCAGGGGATTTCACACTTTTATAAGTGTAGGAAAGTCCCGGGCCATTTTGCCAAAATTTGATTCCGGAGGGTAAAAGGGTCATTTTAAAAAATTGGGCGAGAACGCCCACTAATCCTAATTAACTAAGGCTGCCATTTTTGGGGGGTATTATTAAGGATATATTTGGTGGTTGGATGTTAGGTTAATATTATAAACCTAGGTGTGTAAGACTAGCCTAATAAAGAATAATAAAAGGAGTGATTCTTGGATCATGTCTCCTTGTAAATGTTAAACAATTACCATCTCTCCTTCACTCCTCTCATC
This sequence comes from Daphne laureola, assembly GCA_038382905.1. Taxonomy (NCBI): domain Eukaryota; kingdom Viridiplantae; phylum Streptophyta; class Magnoliopsida; order Malvales; family Thymelaeaceae; genus Daphne; species Daphne laureola. Next base: position 10,409 of record JBBYHH010616337.1, read on the forward strand.
AGCCGACTGCACTCATTCTTGGCTACCAAAAATGTTCTTTCATCTTGTTCTTGAGTTCTTCATGTGTTCTTGAACAAAAGATCATCCTTCCTTCATCAAAGCTTGAAGAAATCACAAGGTGAGC
>JBBYHH010616558.1:0-18899 GCA_038382905.1 Daphne laureola
GTAACCAGTATATTGTATATATGGATCGTCCATCCAGGGCTTATCCAGTTACCATCCTTCGGGATGATGCCGTCCGACAGGACGTACTGTATTGCATATCATGTCATTTGCATATCATTTACCATGTGATATTAGGATGTATATATTGTTAGTACATGGCATGCTAAACCTTTTATGCAGATGGTTTTCAAAGAAAAACCGTGATCCTTACCTAACCTCTTACTGGGTTCCTCTCGAGGACTCACCCCCACTATATTCATATTTTTTTGGAGATCCTGGTAAACGACCCGCGGAGTAGATTCGCTTGGTCGTAATGTGATTTTGAAACCAGAGGTACGTTATTGTTCATAGACAGTGGTCTCTGATTCTGTTTTGGGAGTAGTCTCGATAGAGATGCTAAAGTGGTAATTAAGTATCTGGATGAGCACACATTTGGATTTGACTAACGGTTAAACTTCACTATTTGTGTTTTAGCAGCAGCAGCAGCAGCAGCAGCAGTGCCTAGGAGCGTTAGTCGGTAGTTGATCCCGACTACCCCCAGAATAGTACGTATTCCAAAATGGCAAACTCTCAGCTCTCTAGTAGTAGCATTAGTTGCATGCATACTTTGGTTAGATAGTATTTCTGCTGGTCTGTATATATTTATCTTTCTCGGGGAGTGTTTGCCCAACGAAGCGGGCGGACCTCCTTTCTGGAGTATCTGGTGTTGAGTGGAGCTTAACTTATTATGCTTGTGATTCAATTTTCCGTATAACCACCAACGTGTTTCGGGTGCAGGTTTAGGGCTTAATTAGGATGCCTTAAACTGATTGACACGTTAGATAATAGAAATCAAGAAAAAAAATAAGGGCCGAGTTTTGGATTCGCTACACCTTAGAAACCTCCATCCCGAGTCGACGTTACTGCCATCGCCGCTCCCCTCAACCGCTACTCGCTAGCTTCCGCCGCGCCGGGTGAGGGGTGGTGGTAACATCAAGGGTTTGGTATAGTAGAAATGCAGACCTTGGGTGTTCACTTGTTGGAGAAATCCGGACCTCGAGGGGTTGTCACAGTAATAGAGATCCACACCAAGAAGGTTTAATAACATTGTGGATGACAATGAAAATTTCGTAGTCTCTTTTGTCACCGGGGGGTGAAAGTCGGGGGTGAAATTCTATAAGTGTCGTAGCCTTTTTGGCATCGGGAGTTAGAGTTGGAACCCTTTTGAATACCCTAGTCATTTTGGCATCGAGGGTGAAAGTAGGGGTGGAAGTGGAACCTGTTGTTGATTAACGAAAAAATGTTAACCTCGTAAACCTTGGTCTGGGTCATCGTAAAGGAAATCCCATCCTCGTAGGGTTGATGTAGAAGTAATCGAGACCTTAATAGATTTATTTGTGCTGAAGTTGTTGGATTGGAGAAAGGAGACATGCATTCTCTTTTAGGGGGTGAAACCCTTGTGATATTCATTTGTTTGAGAATGCACAAATTTATGTGTTTCGTTTCCCGCATATATGGATGGTTTACTCCATAAGACGTGAAACTATTGTATAACCTGTCATTTTGATTGAAAAATATTCTTGAGAAATAATTTAATGTACAATAGAAATGATATAATGTGTAATGGTGCATCAAAATCGTCATATGCAATTTATGCGCATGTGTCGAGTGCATCATGTGGTCATAAACCTTTGTTTTTTTTGAATGTCAAGAGTATGCCATACATACTGTATCATGAGAAACTCAAGTGTGTATATATGTCATGATCAAATGGAAAATTTAAGAATTTTCACGTATTGTGACTTGGAAAATTTTGAAAAGATGTAAGAAATACCTTGTATTCTTAATTTGTTCCATTGAGCAGCCACTTTGGACACGAGGCTTCTGAATTAAAAGATTTTCAGTGTATTCATTTTGAAGGTCGAAGTTTCCCCATGACCTTTTGGATAAGTTTTGTTAACTTTAGGTGTCAATTCCAAAAATAAACTGTAGACAAGTTTTTGCCAAATAACTCATAGTGTGCTCATGTACGCATATTTCAAGAATTAAAAAAAAAGTCCACAGCATCAACGATAAAATCCAAGTTATATTCAGTGAGGGAACTAGGATTCTTGGACGGGCTCCATTAAGTTTAAAGCATTTGATTTAAATTTTTTGTTTAATAAAGGATTCTGAATAAAAATAATTATGTGTGTATAATAAAATATAATGACAAGTTATATAAATCAAAGCTAAAGTTTGAAATTGTCTATATAAAAATTCAAGAATTTATATTTTAAAATATTAAAAGATTAGAAATATAAATTAAATACTGAAAGTAATTTTTTCCATAACGGATACAAGTTAATAATATCTCGTTCAAACTAATCTGGGACTAAATATTACTTAAGTAATATTCCCTCCATTTCAGAATTATTGAAACGTTTTTTTTATTGTTTCAAGTTTTAGTGTTTGACTCAAAATTTAATTAAGAAAAAAAAAATAAAAAAAAATGTATCTAGAAAGAATAGATTGCAAATTATAAGAAACATATGAATCATTTAACTTCAGATGTCTATGACTTCATAAAAATAAATCGTAGATTAAATATTGTGAAAACAGTAAAGAAGCGTTTCAATAATTCTGGGACTGAGAGAGTAGTAAATCTTTCTTTTCTTGTTTTTTTTTAAAAAAAAATATTTATTTTCTTCATCCTTTCCTTTTTATTTCAAAATAACTTTTTGAGAAATAATATATTAAAAAAAGCAGATAATTTCCTTCGCTTTTTAGGCACAACTTAAAAAAATATTTAAACAATCATTAAAATTATTAGTTTCGGTATTAAAAAAAAAAAACATATAAACAGAAAAGATACACTAAATCACTAATAAAGAAAACAAACAATATAGAACTTAGTTTTAAAATCTAGTAACCTAATAGATAAAACTTAAAAATTGAAAACTATGAAAACTAAAAAAAATACACTACTAGACAAAAAGACTAATTAATGTAGTAATTGGTTAGCGAAAGGGAAGAACAAACAGAGGATTTTTTTTTTTAAAGTGGCGGGAGTAGTGTCAAAACTGAGAGGGGAGGGTAATGAGAAAGAAAGTGGAGACCTAATATATAGGTTTAAATTAAATTGGGTGAATTATTTGGGTTTTAATTTAATTTTGGTGAATTATTGGGTGGATTTGGATGAATTATATAAATTGGGTGAATTAATTGGGCTTTAGTTTAAATATATTTCGTCCGTCCGTAAAAGATTCATTCATTTGACTTTACTGTTTTAAAGTTTAATATTTGACTCAAATTTTATCAAAGATAAATAGTTTAAAAAAATTTAAAAAAAAATATATTTAAAAAATTTGAATTTCAAATTATGATATTCATATGAAATATTTAATTTTCAATATCTAAATATTCATGAAAATAAATCATAAATTAAATGTTATGAAACTGTCAAAACAAATGAATGAATCTTTCACGAAACGGAAAAAATATATAATTAGGTGAATTATTTGGGCTTTAATTTAGATGGACTTTAGTTTTATTGTGGGTTTGATAAGATGAATTAAATGGGTTAATATTAGACATATCCTCATAATTTATCATATATACCCTACACTCCCTAAACTTTGAGGAGTGGCAGCTTCCCCGGTCCTCACTATGTTCCGTCACTGGTTATATTGATGTTATCCGAGGGGCCTTAGAGGAGATTTGAGAGCTGTAAAGATCCTTTCTGCGAGTTGGAGGGTCGAATTGTGAGAACCTGAAAGCTTTAAGGATCTGAAACCGTTAAGTCCACAAATAAGGTACTGTCGAAAATAATCAACAAATATGCCCTCAAATGTCATAAATAAATACGTTGAGGGTGCTGAGTAGAGTTAACGCTTGACAATTTGTCACTTTTCAACTTTGGGAGACGGTATGATTTGCAGAAAAATATTGACAGAATCCTCAGGCCATCAACTTGAGCGTCATGCTCGCTTTGTGGCAACGGATCCGTTGCTCAATGGAGCTTGCGGTGTGCGCCCGTGTCATCGCGAGGACGAATCTGGGACCGAAATTTGTGAGTGGTGGAGATCAGGATCCGACGAAGGTGGAATGGTGGTCATGTGGTGGCTCGAAGACGGGGCCGCGTCGGGTCGTGGCCAAAAGCTAATTGCCGGTACCCGCGCCTATCGTGGAAGAAGGAGCAAGGAATCAGATCTAAAGGTATGAGGAGTTCCTGCTTTGGTTTGTGGCTGGGCGATTCTAGCCTGGATTTTAGCGCATCGAGGGCGTTTCCGGCGATGTGAAGGCGTCACATGGTGGCTGGCGTCGACGGGCAAGGGGAGTGATGCGCGGTCGAATTATGGAAGACAGGGGCTTGAAGCCTCCTTGTTATTTCTTCTTTCTTTTGTGGATTAATCTGCCACGAAAATATAAAAAAATGTTTAATCTTGAACATAAATCAATAAAAAGGGGAACAGAGAATAAGTTTTGGAATTTTGTGGTTGATTGTTCCTCTTGGCAATGGTTGAAGCCAAGATCCTCTAGTTGGTGGTAGCGGAGGTGGGTCGAACATGATGCAGGGCATGGTCGGGCTTGGTCACCCATGAAGACTGCGTCCAGGTTCGGAACGCAGTTGATTTGGCGAGACTTGAGCCAATTTCATAAACATGAGAATCGCATACTTCAGCCCCGGTGGTAGGAACTTTGTTGATTCTTGTGATTCTGGCGATTCCCAACTAGATCTGGGATGGTGGAAATTTGAGGGGATACGAGGTCAAAGGACGATGCGCTCTGGTGGGGCTCAATGCCCTGAATGATTATTTGTTACGAATTCAAGGACTCGTGTTTCCTCTTCATTGTGAATCCGTAGATGGAGGTTGGTTGTGTCACTCTTCCTTCCATAGATTTGGAATTTGTGACCTTGGTCAAAGAATTTCAGAATTGGTGACGAGCATTGATGGGGCGAGGAAGGATTTGGACACGTGGTCGTGGGTTTTTTTCTCACAAACGCTATCAAATTGATAGTGATTTGTTATCAATCTAGCAATGGTGGAGATCGATTCATGGTGAAGTCCCTCCAAGGAAGAGAGCGTTAGGGAGGATAAGGGGTTTGAATCTCCGCAACCTCCTTTGACGCTCAAATCAGTATATATTGGAGAATATGGAAAAAGTATGGAGTGGAAGTAAAAGATATCTGAATGATGACCAACCTCATACTTATATTGTAGAATAGTGGGTGTGAAGATAAGAAACTATTAATGGTGGATTAATGGTGGAGTAATGTGGAAGGAGTAATGGTGTAGTAATGGTATAGTAATGATAGTTACTCTTTTATCATAATTAGGCTAGTGGTTGACCTGATTGGGTCGGGTCGGGTCGGACTCGACCCAGACCCGAGTTTGGCACGTCATCCGATTGTGCTAGACCCGTATATATAAAAAAGAAAAGAAAACATGTATAAAACAAACACAAAGCCGAGTAGAGTCTAAGTCTTCGAGTCTCTCCGCAGTTCCTCTCTTTAGTCCTTGAGCTTTCCTTCTCGTATCTCCCTTCCAGACTTGAGATGTCACCAGATTCCTTTCAAGTTATATTGAGGGGAGTGAGTAACAAGAATAACAATTTATAAGCTAATTAACCAACTTATGAAGGAAGAAAAGAAAGAGAAGGAAAGGATTTGGGGTACTTACTGAAGATTTTAGATTTTTTAGATTCTCATTACATGTTCATGTTCATACATATTCATGATTACATGGAAGATTAAAAGACATGACATCTCACAAATATCATGCTTAATTATATAAGAATATATAAGAGAATATAGAACATAAAAGAACATGAAGAGGCTGAATATATAAGTACCTTTCACCCTTGAAAACAACTTAAGGAATATATAATTCCTTGCTCCAAAAAACGTATGCTCCTTCCTTGCTTGATGATGATTCACGCTCTTGAATTCTCCTAAGGTTGATGGCGAATGGAAAGGAGATGAAGAAGAATTCTTTGATCACCAAGAAGAAGAAGAAGAAGAACGGACAAGAAGATGATACCAAGAGGGGAGAAAAGTGTTGAAAAAGACACTTTGTAAATTCACACTTAATCACCAAAAAATTCACTTGAAATGGTGTAAAAGGGAGAGGAAGAAGAAGAAGAAGAAATATGTGAACCAAGTGTGTCTTCAAATGTCCATTTTTCTCACTATTTATAGGTGAAGAAAATGGCCATTAGAATAATGGTCATTACTATTAGGCATTAAACCTTCCTCTAAGACTTAAAGCTTACAATTAAGCTTACCATGGCTTCTCATTTTTCCTATTCCACTAGCCATTTATACCTTAAGATAAATGGCCTAGTTTCCCTTAATATTACTCCATATTTCTAAATATACATAATATACCTTTAATGGAGTTATTCAATGGTCCAAGGTGCATACACCTTGTACCAAAGTTACCAAAGAACCCATACTTTGATAAAAGTTCTAAAGGTGGAAATAGATACAAAATGAGATTTGGATTTATACAAAATAATTGCAAACTATTCTATTTGATATATTTGAGCTCCTTTAAGCTCATTAGTGCACTGTTACTAAAATATCCTTACTTTGATAAAAGATTCCCTAATAGTTTCTTCTTCTGACTTGAACTCAAAACTACTTTTAGTTGTAGTGAGTAGGAGTACCAACTCATGGAGTTCTTGGTGCGCCAGGGAATTCCAAAAACCGTTCTTTCTTGGAAATCTTTTTATTACAGCACACCGCAGGATGATGATAATTTTTCTAAATATTTTATTCGAGGGCCAGATTCTGTATTACCGGGACTCCATCTTAAACGTGTGGAACACGGTTTCTACTAAGTATCATGTCCTGGGATTTCATTTGAGACTCTTTTCCGTAGGATTTCATATTTTAGATTTGGTACGTGAGTCCCGGGCTATTTTGCTAAATTTCAGTTTCAGGGGCAAAATGGTCATTTTGGAAAATTGAAGGAAAATGGACATTAAATTTGGAAATGAGTGTGGCGGCTAAAGAGGGAGAGAAAAGAGATATTTTGTGTAATATATTAAGATATCATATTACATAATATGTTATGAGATAAGTATTATTATAATATGTAGTGGATTACACTTGTCACCTAATTGTGGTGTAGTAGGAAGATATCTAAAGTGATATGTGGAGGAGATAATTATGGAGTAAGTAAAAGGAGGTAATATGTTTATGATATGGTGAATTAAAATAAAATAAAATGGTGAGGTAGTAGAATATTAAGGATAAATAAGGAAGTAAAAGAGAGAGAAGTTCATATTTTGGCAAAAATACTTCTCTCTCTTTCTCTCTAAACCGCCGAAAAATTCACCATTTCTTCAAGGTGTTCTTGCTTCATCTCTTTATCAGTCTTCAAGATTACTTAAGGATTCAAGAAGGTAAGGTAGCTTTTATGATTATTTCATGGTGGAAGTTAAGTTTGGAAGGTGTTTAAGCTTCACTTCTCTTCTCTCTTTAGAGCCGAAACTTTGGTAAAATTTTAGACAATTTCCTTCATCAATTTCTTCAATATTTGCCTAAGGTAAGCATGGATTTGAGGTTATTTTGATGTGATATGAAGCTCTCCTACTCTATTTCTTCATGTTGGCCGAAAATCATGAAATTGGAAAGCTAGGGTTGATGATTCATGATCAAAGTTTGGATTGAGTTGGAAGTGAGTTTCTAAAGTGTTGTTTGGATGATTATTAACACATTTCTTGCATGGATTCATCCTTGATTCATCATGTTGGCCGAAAATGGATCATGGATGAATTTAAGGGATGAAAACTTATGTTGGTGTTCTTTGTTAAAGTGTGGATTTGAGTTGGTTTAATGGTGCTTTTGAGCTCCTCAAATTGTTTTTTGAAGTTTGAAGAAATCTCTCTTGGTTGGTTTTCCTATGTTGGCCACAAATTTGGATGTTGTATAAGGTTTGGTGTTGGTTGATGTTAGATGAAAAATTGTGGTGAAATTAAGCTTTTTTTATGATAAGTGAATGTTTGGTAACATTTCAGTTGGTTGGTCACTTTTTCATGACTTTGGTCAAAATTAATAAGCTTCTTTGTGTGTTAGATTTTGATCAATGGATTGAGAATTCAATTCCTTTCATTGTATAATTATTTAGTGTTATCTCTGGTGGCTGGGGATCATGAGAATTCAATCGGAACTCCGTCAGATTGTCATTAGTACATGGTTGCCTCGAGTTTCTACGTGAAGTTTGATTTCATTAGGTAAGGTCTCAACTCTCTTGAATATGCATTATGGGAGTGCTTTCATGTAATTTGAGTTAGTTGAAATTAGACCCAGGCTGAGGGTGGTGCCTGATGATCTCCGAGGCTAGTTACATGATAAGGTTAATGGTGTGCAGGTTTCAAGTTTGGAAGACCAAATTCTAGGATTACGATGTGATTCTGATGTGTATTGATCATTCAGTGATCAATTTTGTGAATCGGATGTGTATTGGTCATTTGATGATCAATTCTGTGATTCTGATGTGCTTTGATCAAATTATGATCAGTGATTTGATTACGATGGTTATGTGTTTAGGGGAACCTTGGCCCCTCACTGGTACCATGTGTCTATTCTATATGTGGGAACCCCGTTTGGTTACGTACAGACCATTGGGGGCCATCGTATCTGTATGTGTTTTCATCCGATGGGATGTATGTATATGCATATCATGTCATTTTACATATCATTGATCATGTGATACTTAGGTTGTATAAATTGTTTAGAACATGGCATACTAACACCTTATTATAGGTGTGCTTTTCAAATCATTACCCTTACTAAGCCCTTACTGAGTTCCCCTCGATGATTCACCCCCTTATGATTAATCTTTTTCAGGAGCTTCTGATAAGCAACCTTCGAAGTAGCTCTATTTGGTTTTTTATGATTTGTACTTCCAGGTACATAATGCTCCTTGTTGTGATTTTTGTTCTGTGCGGAGGTGATCTTGATTGAGTTTGTTTCTGCTTTAGATTTTTGGATGAACACTTGTGAAACTACTAACGGTTAACTCCTTTATTTGTGTTAGCAGCAGCAGCAGCAGCAGCAGTGACCTTGAGGTGTTCAAGTGTGTCAGGCTCTATAGGTGTAGATGCATATGTGCATGTAGCATGGATCACAATTCATGACTTGTATGATTGATCAATAGCTTACATGATTTGAGTTTGGTTATTGTATATAAGTGCGTAAGCTACTATTGTTCATGCTTCCTTGATGCGTAGTATAAGTTGTAGATAAATATGGACATGTTTGCGATGTTGCTTAAGATAGGCTTTTGTTACCCTAATTGGTTATGGGTATACGCCTAAGCGTTAGGAACGTTTTGCTTAAGTATTTGTGACTTGAGATTTTAAGTGCAATCATATGCATGTGATCCTTGTGAATGTGGAGTATCTCAAGGGTGCCCCACTTCTTGGCCGTTCAAAGAGATTAGTTATATCAAGCTTGGTAGTCAAGCATTACCAAGCCAAGTTATGGGAACCGCTGCACCAAAAGGGCCTCATTCTGTGTAAGTCACTCCCCCTCTCCGCCCCACTCCATTGCTTCCGCAAAGCGAGGGAGGTGACAACTTGGTATCAGAGCATGGATTTTTAGAATCAGTTATCAGAACATGTATTAGTCCAAAAGGGACTTCATATAGGTGTGTTTGGATGGGCAAAGCCTGTGGCACCGATCGATTCCAGGATAGTTCAGTGAGGAGTCTGGTCACCTCCTTACGAGAACTACCATGGAATGAGAAGTGGGACTGCAGGTGGTCATTCTAAACATGCTAAGTGTGGTTAAGTTTCAGGATTTTCTTCTGCGATTCTGGATTGCTCAAGATTTGATAATCAAGGTATGGACATTTGAATCGGATATCATACATGCAGGAATAACATCAGGAAGGAGTTTTCTGTTATAATTCTAATCTGATTGTGATCCATCTATCTGATCTGTGTTTTTCGGGTGATATGATCTGATTCTGTTCTTCTTCTTAGGTTATCTGCATTCATGCATTGCATTACACTACAGAGCCTTTAGGAATACTACTCCTTTCTTTTGTTAGGTAGTTAACCATTTCTGTAGTGTTCTTTCTTCTGTTGTGAAGTTTCTGGTTATGACAAATACTCGCCAGCAGCGAGATCTGACATCAGAGGGTAGGGGAAGAGGCCCCACTCGTTCTGAAATTCAGTGAATGGTATTATTGAAACCGAGGCAAAAATTATGACAACCACAACAACAACAAGAGATTAGTTATATCAAGCTTAGTAGTCAAGCATTAACAGGCAGGGTTATGGGAATCGCTACACCAAAAGGGCCCTATTCCTTGCAAGTCACTCCCCCTCTCCGCCCCGCTCCGTTGCTTCTGCCAAGCGATGGGGGTGACAGAAGTGACCCAATAACAATAACTTCTTAAGTACACCGTCCTTAATCCGTGAGAGTGGTTAGGTGAAGGTGTACCTCGAGGGAGATTATCTGTAGTATCCGAGAGGTGCACAGAGTTAATCATAGAAACTTACCTCTCAGCATGCGTAGAACTTGTAGTGAACCCCTTAATGTGTAAACAAACCCCAAGAGAGATTTAGTTTATTGAGTTAATTCCTGTTTTTGTGTTGTGTGCTTGATTGGGTCAATTGAGTACTTTAGTTAAGTGCTGAAGGATTTACCTTAGCACTATTAATCACTTGATCCGCCATCGCTTGCATCACTAAACTTGCTGCCCGCACATATTTGTCATCGTATATAAGCAACATTTCACTCATATACCTTATAGATACCTTTTCCCTTGGGTTCGATACCCTTACTCTCAAGCTACGTACTACGCGTGATCCTTGCGCTTGGGGCTAGATAAAGGGTTAATTATAAATGTAAAACTTGACTAAAAAGTGCTAAAAAGATGTACACCCTTTCATCCTAACAAGTTTTTGGCGCCGTTGTCGGGGAAAAGTTTTGTTTATACGTTTTTTTTGTGTTTTGCTTGTTCGTACATATATTTCAACTTGATTTAACATTTCCACATATTTATTTTTTTTGGTGAGTTGTAGGTACCTCATACTTTGTCATTCTACATATTTTTATGGAGGGTGCTCACAACCAAGCAACCGCGATGAAGAAACTCCATTCTTCGGATGTTTTTGCTTCACAATACAAGGAGGATGATCACCGTTTGGTAAAACCAGCTGTTGTCCGCTAATTATTCTATTCCCGGTCATGTTTTGGAATATTTGGAGAGACACTGGTTTTTCGGAATTCACAAGGAAGATCCGCGTGCACATTTGGATGATTTCTCTATCATATGCAACACATTGGCTCTTCAAGGCATGTCCGAAAGATGCGGTTGTTTCCGTTTTCATTAGAGAGCAACGCTAAAAAGTGGTATCTCCACCTCAATTCATCAAAGATTTTATCATGGGAAGACTTGAAGGTCACATTTCTTAATAAGTTCAGTGATCTTACGGAATTCTTTGCACTAAAGAGGGAAATTCATGATTTTCATGAAGGAATAAATGAGTCTATCACCCAAGCTTGGGCGCGATTCAAGAATCTCAACAAAAAGTTCCCTCATTCGGGATTTTCAAGGGAGGAACAAGTGAGCCTTTTCTATGATGGTCTCTCCGTCGCTTCTATGTCTTATTTGGATGCTTCATCTGGCAGATGGTTTCAACATAAGTTTGGGGATGACACTTGGGAACTCTTGGATGCTCTCGAGTTGAGTGAAGAATACCATGTTGTACAATCATTCAAGGATTCACTTGGAGAAAATGGTGGAGGAATGAACAAGACCGATCTTTTACAAGAGCAACTTTTAAGCCTTCCAAGTGTAGTCACCCAATTGGTGCAAAGTCAGAATTTTCACAAACAAGATGGTACTTCAACGAATTTAGAGCATTGTTATGTGGTTAATCAAGAGTCTTCACAAATCTCAAGGAATGGACAGCATCGAATTGTTCAAAACAGTGAGTTGGAAGTGCCTCCAAAGTCAAATTTCAGCAATGAAAAAGTGGCAACTGAACCTTCGGCGGATGCTAGTAATTTTTCAAGATTGGAATCTATGTTCGAGCGAATTATGGGGAGTGTTGCCCAGCTGAAGGAATATTTAGACAATTGGATTGATCAATTATCTATGAAGTTGGATGCGTCAATTTCGAAGTGGGAATCTAACGCATCAACTTCCACGGAGCACATCCTTACTCCAAGCATTGATGTCCATAAGCAAAGTTTTTATGAAGAAGGCCTGGATTCATGTGATGTCATCCAATTGAGAAGTGGCAAAGAGTACAAAAACCACCCGAAGGAACAAACAAAGCCGAAAGAGAAGAAATCAGAATTGCCAACTTCTGATGACCATACATCAGTTAAGGATTTTAGGAGTCAGGACACTTCTCTTACAAAGCAGAGAGAGGTACCGTAGTTTAGTAAAGAAGTTCATGTTCCTATGGTGCCTACCCCTATTCCTAAACTCCCATTTCCGGTAAGATTTGCAAAGCATCATGAAGATGAACAATTTTCAAAAAATTTAGAAATTTTCAAAAAGGTGGAGATTAATCTACCCTTCTTAGAAGTAATCAGCCAAATGCCAAGATATGCGAAGTTTCTCAAGGATATAATATCCAAGAAGAATAAATTCTTGGATAATGAGCTAATTGTGATGAGAGAAGAGGCTAGTGCTGCAATTTAGAAGAAACTTCCTCAAAAAGTTAAGGATCCGGATAGTTTCACAGTCCCATGCGATATTGGCCCGTTCCACTATGATAAGGCTTTATGTGATCTCTCAGTAAGCATCAATTTAATGCCTTATTCAGTATGCAAGAAGCTGGGTTTGGGGGAAGTGAAGCCTTCCTCTATTTGTCTTCAGCTAGATGATCGATCATTAATATATCCTCGGGGCATTGTTGAAGATGTTATTGTCAAATTTGGAAAATTCTACTTCCTGGTGGATTTTGTCATATTAGATATGGAGGAAGACACCAAGATGTCCATTATACTTGGTAGGCCATTTTTGGCCACTTCACATTCGATAATTGATGTGGAAAAGGCAATCTTGACTATTCGAACAAACGATGAAGAGCTGTCTTTTAGCCTCGACCATGAAATAAAAAATCCACATAAGGACATAGAGCACTGTCATGTCGTAGACGTTATAGCCGACTGTGTGGAGGAAGTTAAGGACTTTTTACTATCACAAGATCCAATAGAGAGGTATCTTTTACATGAGAAAGATTGTTCTGATGATCAAGAAGCTGTAAGTATTATTCAAGCCCTCGATGTGGCAAAAACAGAAAAAATCTAGTTAGGGAGCTATGAGGTCTTGGAGATCAAGGACTATGTAAGAGATGATAAATTGGAGTTGAAGCCACTCACGAAGGATATGAAGTATGTATATTTGGGAGAGAACAAAACCAAGATGGTTATAATCTCATCATTTCTTGCTCCAGAACAAGAAGAAAGGCTTATTGAGGTCTTAAAAAGCCACAAGGAAGTAATTGCGTGGTCAATTAATGACATAAAGGGAATTTCACCGGAAATTTGCATGCATAAAATCTTATTAGAAGAAGACCACAAGCCTTACATTGATGCTTAGAGAAGATTGAATCCAAAAATGAAAGAAGTGGTCAAGGCCGAGATCTTAAAATTATTGGATGCGAAAATCATTTACCCTATATCAGATAGCGAGTGGGTTAGCCCGGTTCATGTCATACCAAAGAAGAGAGGAATCACTGTTATTCAAGAATGACATGGAATGGATAGCTACTCGACTAGTTACAAAATAGAGAGTTGTATATGATTTTCGCAAGGTAAATAAGGCTACCCGAAAGGATCATTTCTCGCTGCCATTTATTGATCAAATCCTTGATTGTCTAGTGGGACAAGAATATTATTACTTCTTGGATGGGTATTCAGGATATAATCAGATTTACATAGCCCTGGAAGACCAACACAAGACTACCTTCACAAGTTCATGGGGAACGTATGCATTTAGGAGGATGCCCTTTGGACTCTGCAACGCACCCGTAACTTTTCAGTGGTGTATGACGGCTATCTTCGAGGATTTTATTGAGAATTGCATGGAAGTCTTTTTGGATGATTTTTTGGTATATGGGAATTCATTTGATGTTTTCCTTGGAAATCTTGAAAATGTTCTTCAAAGATGCGAGGATACGAATTTGGCTCTTAATTGGGAGAGATGCAATTTTATGGTGAAAAATGGCATTGTACTTGGTCACGAAGTGATGAAAGAAGGGCTGAAAGTGGACAAGGCAAAGCTGTCTATTATCAAAAAACTTCCCCCACCGACAAATCTGAAGGGGATAATAAGCTTTCTTGGACATGCCAAATTTTACAGAAGATTTATCAAGGATTTCTCCCGGATTTCTAAGCCACTATGCAACTTATTAGAGAAGGATGTACCATTTGAATTCAATGAGAGTTGCCTGCGTGCATTCCACTCCTTAAGGATAAATTAGTAGAAGCCTCGATGGGTGTAACACCAAATTGGGATGAACCATTTGAAATCATGTGTGATGAAAGTGACTTTGCAGTTGGTGCAGCGCTAGGACAGCGGACGGACAAGCTTTTCCGAGTCATTTGTTTTGAAAATAGAGTGTTGGACAACGCACAACAGAATTATACAACCACCGAAAAAGAATTACTTGACGTGGTATTCTCTTTAGAGAAATTTTGATCCTATATAGTGGGCTATAAAGTCATCCTCTACATAAATCACACAACCATTAGATTCTTGTCAACAAAGAAGGAAATGAAAGCGAGATTAATGAGATGAATTCTCCTTCTACAAGAATTTGATTTAGAGATCAGAGATAAAAAAGGATCAGAGAATGTTATTGCAGATTATTTGTCTCGGTTGGATAACATCCAGGAAGAAAATGAAGCACCAATACAATATTTATTTCTGGATGAACATCTTTATGTTGTAGAAAATAAGAACCAACCTTGGTATGCTGATTTTGTAAACTTCTTGGTGGGAAAGGTTCTCCCTCAAGGCATTACATGGAAAAAAAAGAAAAAATTCAGATCTGATTTGAGACATTATTATTGGGGAGAACCTTACTTATTTAAGATGTGTCCCTACAAGATTCTAAGATGATGTGTTACCAGAGAGGAAGGCTTGGAGATTTTAAAACAATGTTATACTTTAGAGTGTGGAGGCCATCATGGCCCAGGCAAGACGGTTTACAAAGTAAACCAAGCGAGATTGTATTGGCCTTCAATGGTTAAGGATACTTATGCCTTGGTTTATTCATGCGATCGATGCCAACAGATGGGAGGAATATCAAAGAGGAATGAAATGCCTTTAAAGCCAATTCAGGAAGTTGAGATATTTGACGCATGAGGTATAGATTTTATGGGTCCGTTTCCACCGTCCTATGGAAATCAGTATGTCTTGCTTGGAGTTGATTATGTATCAAAGTGGGTGGAAGGAATCGCTACTCCAAACTATGACGTGAATATGGTTGTGAAGTTCTTGCACAAAAACATTTTCTCGCATTATGGTATCCCCAGGACTTTGATAAGTGATGGGGGAAGTCATTTCATCAACATACTAATGCAAAGGACTTTATCGAAAAATGAAGTTTTGCACAAAATTTCCCTAGCCTATCATCCAAAGACCAATGGGCAAGCAGAAATTTCCAACTGGGAAATAAAGCATATCCTTGAGAAAATGGTTAACCCGAACCGGAAAGATTGGTCGCAACGGCTAGATGAAGCTCTATGGGCCTACTAGACAACATACAAAACGCCATTGGATATGTCACCATTTCAGTTACTTTTTAGGAAGCCATGTCATCTTCCTATGGAACTTGAATTTAAATCTCATTGGGCTATCAAGAACCTCAACTATGACCTCAAGGGAGATAAATAGAAGAGAATGATTCAGTTGAATGAGCTTGAGGATCTCCGATTGGATATCTATGATAATGTCCTCATTTACAAGGAAAAGACGAGAAGATGGCATGACATGAAGATTCTAAGGAAAGATTTCCATCTCGGTGAACAACTACTTTTATACAACTCCTGATTGAATCTTTTTCCAGGTAAGCTAAAATCACGATGGTTGGGACCATTTCAAGTTGTACAAGTCTCTCTTTATGGTGTGGTGGAATTGGTAAATCCAAAGGATGACTCCACGTTTAAGGTCAATGGTCAGAGATTGAAATATTATTTTAGGGAAAACGATCTCAAGATTGGTTTTATGGAGCTGGTTGAAGCTCCATCACCCGGTGAAAAATTAACCATCCCGAGCCAAGAGCTTCAAACGTGGCTCTTCTTAGAAGGCAACCCAAGTGCAATTCAGTACCTTTTCAATCACTCTTTCTTTTAATTTCTTTTAATTTCTTTTAATTTCTTTAAGTTAATTATTTTTAATTAAACTTGGTGCATTGATGTTCTTTGTGTTAGAGATGGCAGGAGATTCACCTATTTTTCAGGTAAAAATGGTTTGGGGTACTAGTAAGACAAGGCGATCTAATTACAGAGCAAAAAGGAGAATTTATGCAATGTGATGCGACCCTAGCTGCGCCTTAATTTAATTGCGTAAGGGTCCTAGAGCTAAGTGGTTTTGCGCGACCCCTACCCTCACGCCTTGATCAAGACCGTCGCGCCATGTAAATGGTGCGACCCCTTTTACACGACAGAGCGCGACCCCGCGTGAGGGTTTATAATGGTGCAACCCTCCTATCATAATGGCACAACCCACCTTGTGCGACCCTCAACTTACTATTTAAAGGGGGGACCAGTCATCTTCACCATCACTTAGAAGGAAAGTTTCAAAATTTCTGCAAACTCATCGCCGCGACCCACAATCGCGCCCTCTCACTCTTAATCTTTTCTTGCATCAATTCATTCCTACTCATTCCTATTTCATCAATCTTCATCAATGACTAAGGTAATCATCTCAAACACACTTTAATTTGTTGATTTAATCCAAAAAATAGGAATTGGGTATGAACCCTAGAAATTGGGAATTTGTTATTTCAGCATTGATGTAGGATTGCATGATGAAATTGATGTTTGATTATGCTTATTTATGGATAAGAGAGCATGTTTGCATAAACACATTTCTCATTAAAACAAGTTTGTGAAATTTGAGTGTTAGGCTTATGCTAATTTCAGCCATCATTGAAAACTTGGGATGTGATATGATCTTGCATGATCTTGTGCCCTCATGATGTTAATTTATATCCAATATGCTACAATATTGACATAAAAATTTATGGAAACATTATATGAACAATGTGGCTTATTGGAATGTACTAAAAGAGGCTAACAATTCTTGCTTGAATGTTCCTTTAATGGCCGATCCTTTAATGAATTTCACTAATAATTTGTTGTTGAACCTTGATATATCATTGATGTTCAATGTTGTTCCCTCAACCTTTAATGCTCATGTTGACTTAAGTATAAATTCAAAGTGCTTAGTCATCTGCTTTTGAATTTCAGGGAAAAGAAATGCAACATGCACAACCCACCACACGGACTAAACGTTTCTTCAACAACGTGGCATCCCAACACTTTAGTGAGCTCAAGGACAAGAAAGCCTTCATATGGAAAATCAATTACAACTTGGTCGTACCAAATGAAGAGGTCACTATGTCACCACTACACCCGTACCCGGTGCGGCGGAAACTATTGCGGAAACGGAAGTCGGTGGAACCGGGCGGTGGTCAGTGAACCATATTTCTCTTAAAAAGGTTTCGTCCCAAAAACCCATTCCTAATTTTTTTTTCCCTTTATTTTAACATTTCTAACACGTTACAGTTTTAAGGCGTCTTACTAGCCCTAATCCTGCACCCGAGACACGTTAGTGGTTTAACAGATAATCACGCGCGCAGATAAAATCATGCAGAAATAAATACAGCAGAAGAAAGCCCAGCCCACTTCGTTGGGCCAGAACTTCCAGAATATAGTTATACAAACCCAGAGTAATCAAAAGTGCAGCAAATTATGAATGTTGTCTATATGTTGTCTACTCCTACAGAGCCAGAGTCCAAAAAGTAGGAATGTACCTTGTAGCCTGAGTGGTAGACACCACAAGCTACAATACTGCCGCTGCTGCTAAACATAAATAGGAGTTATACGTCAGAATTAAACAGATAATAAACAGACAGATGAGTCTGACAAGACTACCCCGAATCAGAAAATCAGAATCGACTGAAGAAGCGATTAATACCTCAAAAACCCAAAATCAGAACATGACTGCTGTGGGAATCTACTCCGCAGGTCATTTCCCTGGATCTCCTGAAATATTTAATAATGTGGGGGGGGTGAGTGCTCGAAAGAACCCAGTAAGAGGGTAGGTACGGATAATGGATAAAAACTTTTAAAAACATTTGTCCTCTAGAAAAGGTTAGTATCCAGTAAAACTAGAAGATAATACAGTCCTAGATATATCAGAAATATGATATGCAGATGTCATGAAATGCAATAATAAAGTTCCATCGGACATGTTTGGTACACCCTATGGAAGGTGCCCGACACCCAATTATTTGCTACAACCCAGTAGATAGGTCATCGACCTAGTGACACCACCCTATGACGGCTTGTTAGGCTCACATCGATTACTGGGATCAGAAATGCATGGTACCAGCGCGGGGTGTACAGCCCCGACTGTTAAAGTCACAAAGTGACAACCAACCAAACAAGCAGAAAACTGATCTGTCGTCGATCGCCGATAAATATAATTCGATATGGTATAAGTCCAGAAAATCAATAAAACCCTACATATCATTACCCGGCCATGTGACTAGCCCTGGGAGTCACTGGGCCCCACCCTCGACCCGAGTACTAGTCCTTAACTAGCCTAATACGCATGAAGATAAATCTACATCGCATATTAAGAAAACTAAACCCCTTACCTGATAATATCGTAATACTCTACTGTGGCCACCAAAAATGATCCTCAGCAGAAGTTTCCCGAATA
>JBBYHH010616559.1:0-10529 GCA_038382905.1 Daphne laureola
CCGAAGTCCACCTCTATCAAGTGTGACCGAAAGGAGCCAGCCTCAGATCCGAACCCACGATCATCACGTCATCTGATCTCATGAACCTCTCCGCTTCAAAGTTTTCAGGGTTCGGACCAGATGTCCTTGTCGTGGGTGATGGTCACGTGTTGACCACCGTCATTATGCCGGCCGAAATGAAGCGGTCATTGATGTGAGCGTTGTGGATTGCAAGGGGAAACCGTAAGAGAAATGGGCCTACTGGGGCATTCGCAATGACAATGGCTTGCTGGTTGGGGAGGACAAAATTGGAAACCACACCAGTCTGTTTTTGCTAACCAAAATCTGGATTTCGGACTGAGTTTGTGTTGTACATCTGGATGAAGGATTATTCGACCCAGAATCCACTCTAGGAGAATCGTTCCATGATGGGTGGCTTTGGATCAACGCCCACCAATAGACAGGAGAATTGAGAAGAGAGCAATTATGTCGATATCCAGTCAAGATCTATGCGAAAGCAGAGGAGAAGGAGGCTTATTTTTTTACTTCATTTTTTGTTTTTTGTTTTTTGTGGATGAAGATGAAAAATTGATTAGAATGTGGGTGAATTTATCAATTTAAAAAAAATAGAATCTGCTTTCAAGTTAATTTAACGATAATAATAAATGAGATCCAAAAACCATGACAATAGTTATAGAAAAGGGCTCAAAAAAATAAAAACAGTGGCAAAAAAGCTTTTTGATCAGATGTTGGTGGTAAAAATGATCATTTTCCCTAATTTTTTTGGAAACGTTTGGATGCAAATTGTGCAAAAACAAATACTACTAGATAGAGAAAAAAATGAAGGAAAATTTTGGAAATTAAAAATTTGTGGAATTGTCTATATTAACATAAATATTGGAACGGTGCAAACGTAACATGTGTGTCAAGTCAAGTAGTATTAAGAGGTGCAATGAAGCTTAATTATTAAGACGAACGTAATGTCTATTTCCAATAAGATCTACTGTCATTCTTACCCAAAAGCAGAAAGATTGTTTTT
Source organism: Daphne laureola (assembly GCA_038382905.1). Taxonomy (NCBI): domain Eukaryota; kingdom Viridiplantae; phylum Streptophyta; class Magnoliopsida; order Malvales; family Thymelaeaceae; genus Daphne; species Daphne laureola. The sequence goes on from JBBYHH010616559.1 coordinate 1,019, forward strand.
TATTTTGATGTTGCAAGTTGTAAAATTTAACTCAAAATCTTTTAAGATGATAAAAGATAAAAATAAAATAAAAAATTAAACTTCATATTATTGAAATCATTCGAATCATTTAGCTTCATATATACCGTATATATTTAAAAGTTTATAAGAAAAAAACATAGTTTAAATATTGAGAACTTTTAATGGAAACATGAGCGAGAGAGTTAGAGAGAGGGGGACAAACGTGAGGGGTGGGGGTGAGGGTAGGGACATTGCAACCCGGCAGAAACCTTCAGAATTAGAGAGTATGACATTTCAGGGGCACATTCCATTAAAGAAATACAGGGATTGGCAGGACAAGGAGGATTTCAACAGAGTCATCAGGGCTTCAACAACTTCATATTTCGTCACAAACTTTCCAGATTGGTGTGTGGAAAAGGATCTTTGGCATCTATTCAGGGTATTTGATTGGTTGGTTGATGTATTTATTACAAAGAAGAGGACAAAGTCAGGGAAAAAATTCTCTTTCGTAAGGTTCAAAGGAGTTCTTAATGTAGCTGAAATGGAAGAGAGATTGAGAGATGTTTGGTTCACCTCATACAAACTAAGAGTGAACCTGGACAAATTCGAGCAACAATCAGGCAAAAATGGCAACAAAGCTCACCTCAAAGCTCCAGCAACCCGTCCTGTTCTCAACAGCAACAAATCACTTGCAAAACCACAAGTTAAGTCTGTGGAGGTCTCTAAGGGTAAATCAGTGACAAAAGAAAATCAGGAAATCTGAGAAGAAGTCACGAACATAGGAGCTCACTTAGTCCTTTCACCTAAAGATTCAGAACTCAAATGGTTAGGTGGAGTTCTAGTTGGAGAAATAAAAAAATTGGGTCAACTCATTAACATGTGCATTATGTTTGATGATGGTGATAAAATATTTGGATGGCATCCGAGTCTTGTTGGAGTGTGGTTCAAGATAAAAAGCAGAGAAGATTCTTAGTACTAAACAAGAATGGCTTTCAACGGTATTTGATTGGGTAGAAGGTTGGTCTCCTTCTCTTCCAGCAATGGATAGGCTGGTTTGGCTGAGAATCAGAGGCCTACCCATTGAAGCTTGGAGCAGCGATGCCTTCAATCTGCTAGCGAGCTCATGGGACAGAGTCATGCTCATGGAGGATTTGGGAAGAAGTAGATTGTAGCTCAACCGCTTCAGGGTCTGCATCCTCACAAGCACCATGAAGTTCATCTCGGGAATCACCACAGTTCAGATAGGCAGCAAGTTGGTCCAGGTTAGAATCATTGAAGATCTCATCCATGGGGTCGATTTCGCCTGAAGCAAAAAATATCGCACCCAGATAAACTCAAGTTTCACTCTTGTCTTCGAGGCAACAAATCTTGGCCAATGGGACTCAGAAATATCAGTCAACCTCAGCTCATTCGTCCTTTCACAACACTTTGATTCTCCATCGAGGACTCGAGCAACTCTAAAAGTGCGACTAGAACAGAAAGCATTGGAGCAGCAGTGGGGATTCAACCTACATCTGAGGCTGCTTCATCCAACCAGGATCTATCTGTCTGTCAGTGATTACTCTACTATCATTGTGAATTATAGAGATCAGAAAGGGAATGAATTGATCTACTTCTTTCATTGATGATAGTCAAATATTTATACAAGTGTTAACAACTAACAACTCCTAAATACAAGGAACTCAATCTGGAAAGAATAATAAGAATACTTATCTAATACGAAAAAATAGTAAAGGATGAATAACAACTCCTAAAGTCTAGGAATTATACGCAGAGACTTCAACACTCCCCCTCAAGCTAAACTATACACATTAAGTAGATTTAGCTTGCAATATAAGTCTCTGAACACGGGAGATGGGAGAGCTTTAGTCAAAATGTCAGCTATTTGCAGCCGAGAAGGAACATGATGTAACTTGATATCTTCATTATCGATCTTCTCACTGATGAAATGCTTGTCTATCTCGATATGCTTAGTGCGGTCGTGATGTACAGGATTTTTCACAATGCTAATGGCAGCTTCATTATCACAGTAGAGATGGATCTGTTCTTCACAGGGAATCTTTAAACTGTTAAGCAATCTTCTGAGCCAAATGCCTTCGCAAATTCCCTGAGCAAGTGATCGGTATTCAGCTTCAGCACTGCTACGAGAGACGACTGACTGCTTTTTGCTCCTCCATGTCACCAAATTCCCATAGACAAAGGTACAGTACCCTGATGTAGATCGCCTGTCAGTGTGGGAACCTCCATAATCAGCATCAGTAAACACTTCAATACGCTGACTTGAGTTCTTCTTGAAGAATAGGCCTGTTCCTGGTGCTCCTTTAAGGTACCTTAGGATTCTGAAAACTGCTTCCATGTGTGACTCCTTTGGATTGCTCATGAACCGGCTAACCAAGCTTACAGCAAAGCCAATGTCTGGTCTGGTATTAGCCAAGTAAATCAGTTTGCCTACCAGTCGTTGATATCTTCCTTTGTCTACTGCCTCTTCTGAGTTAGCTGAATCTAACTTGAGCTTTGGCTCCATAGGAGTTTCTGATGGTTTGCAGCCTAGCATTCCAGTTTCCTTAAGCAGGTCGAGAGTGTACTTTCTTTGTGATACGCAGATACCCTTATGAGACCTGAGTACCTCCATTCCTAGAAAGTATTTCAGCTTACCCAAATCTTTGACTTCAAATTCAGTGGCCAACATTTGTTTCAGTCTGACAATCTCTTCTTCATGATCACCAGTAATTACAATGTCATCGACATACACACTTAGTATTGTAATTCTTCCATCAGCTCCATGTTTTGAGAAGAGAGTGTGATCAACTTCACTTTGAGAGTAACCAGCTTGTTTTAGAACTAGGGAAAACCTGCTAAACCATGCTCGAGGACTTTGCTTGAGACCATATAAGCTTTTCTTTAATTTGCAGACTTTCCCTTGAGAGTGTTGATTTTCAAAGCCAGGTGGGATGTCCATGTATACTTCTTCTGTCAATTCACCATTAAGAAATGCATTCTTAATGTCTAACTGATGTAACGGCCAGTCATGATTAGCTGCAAGAGATAGTAATACTCTGATAGTGTTTTGCTTAGCCACAGGAGCAAAAGTTTCTTGGTAATCAATACCATAAGTTTGAGTAAAACCTCTTGCAACTAACCTGGCCTTGAACCTCTCGACTGATCCATCAGAATTATGCTTCACGGTGAACAACCATCGACACCCCACAGTCCTTTTTCCAGGAGGCAATTCTGTGACATCCCAAGTATCATTCTTCTCTAAAGCCCTGATTTCCTCATAAGTAGCTTTCTTCCAGTCTAGACTTGATAAAGCTTCTTGAATCGATGAGGGGACCTGAACCTGATCAATCTGTGTGACATAGGCTCTGCAGCTAGACGATATATTTCCATAGTAGATGAAATCTTCCATCTGATATGGTGTGTGAGTTCTAGCAGACCTTCTTAATACAATAGGCAGATCAACATCAGGCATTTCATTATCATTCTGAGAAGAAGCTGAGTCAGTAATACCTTGATCATGGTTGTCATGAGACATTGGACTTGGAGCTGATGATTGGCAGATTTGAGGCACAACTGGTGGTGGACTGGATGATGTAGTGGCATCTGATGTTTGAGGTGGTGGCTCAGTTTGAAAAGGTTGAGTGAGGCTGGTTATGATTGTGTTATGACCTTGATCCTGAGATTCTATTTGACAATTCTCCCCCTGAATCGAAGTGTAAAATGGGCTATTTTCAAGGAATGTGACATCCATTGTATGGAAGTACTTTCTTAGAGATGGTGAATAGCATTTGTACCCCTTTTTAGATGGTGAATAGCCTATGAAGATGCACTTTAAGGATCGAGGATCTAACTTATTTTGATCATAAAGATGAATGAAAGCTGAACAACCAAACAATTTAGGGGGTATGGTTGATAGGAGTTTTGAATTTGGAAAGCTCTCTAGTAATTTCTGACATGGAGTTGAGAATTTTAGGACTCTTGAGGGCATCCTATTTATGAGATAAGCAGCAGTAAGGACTGCCTCTCCCCAGTATTGTTTAGGCACATTAGTAGTGAACATGAGTGATCTAGCCACTTCTAACAAATGCCTATTTTTCCTTTCTGAAATTCCATTTTGCTGGGGTGTTTTAACATAGGAACTAGTGTGTACAATGCCTTGGGACAGGAAATACTCATTTAGGGTGGAATTGAAAAATTCCGTGCCATTATCTGAATGGAATATCTGAATTTTTGTATTGAATTGTGTGAGAATCATTTTGTGAAACTGTTTGATTAGAAATGGGGTTTCTGACTTATTTTTCATCAAGAAAATCCATGTGAGTCTAGTATGATCATCAATAAGCAGTAAGAACCATTTTGCCCCAGAAATATTGGACGTTTTAGAAGGCCCCCATATATCACTATGAATCATTGTAAATGGTTGTGAAGGTTTGTATGAACTGGGCATATATGACTTTCTAGTATGCTTAGAGAGATGACAAATATCACATTGCAAATGCTTCGCATCTTTATTAATGAATAATGAAGGAAAGAGTTTTGAGAGATACGAGAAATTTGGATGACCAAGTTGATAATGTAGCAACATGATATCTTCATTTGTTGATCTTTTATTAGATTTTGACACCAAGACAGAGCTAGAACATGGAGACTTTTTGAGTAGGTACAACCCGGCTTTGACTTCAACACTGCCAATCATCTTCTCCGAGACCTTGTCCTGAAAAACACATGAATCATTGGTGAAGTGAGTGACACAGTTCAGATCTTTATTCAGCTTATGAACAGACAGTAAATTGCAGTTCAACTTAGGTACATAAAACACTGAGTTGAGTTGCAAAGATGATGAGATTTTTACTGTTCCAATGCCCTTCACATATGAGATTGAACCGTCTGCTATAATTACTGATATTGAGCTGCCACTCTCATGATATGAGGTAAATAATTCACGGTTACCAGTCATATGGTCTGTAGCTCCAGAATCGACTATCCATGAGGAAGAATTGTCAGATTTGGAGTGAAATACAAGTGAAATATTACCTCTATTTACCACGAGTGCATTTCCACTAGAAGTTGAACCTTGAGGATTCAGTTGTGATTGACTGAACAAGGTCTGGAGAAGCTCTAGCTGATCTTTGCTGAAGAGTGGTGATGAGGCCAGATTTCCCTTGTGTTCTTGATTTGATGTGGACTTTCGAGGCTTCCAGTCTGGCGGCTTCCCATGGATCTGCCAACATGTGTCTTTGGTGTGCCCTGGTTTGTGACAGTGATCGCAATAGGGCCTCTTGCTGTTTCTTCTGTCGGAGTACACTTTGGCAGCTTGACTTTGACCTTCGCTCGACACTGAGAGGGCTGAGACATCTGAATTGACTGCAGTTGATGAGGCATCTCCCATCATGATCTTTCTTCTGCTCTCCTCATGTCGGATTACTGAGAATGCTTCTCTGATTGAAGGTAGAGGTTTGGTGCTGAGAACTCTTCCTCTTGCATCATCCAAATCTTTGTTGAGACCTGACAAGAATTTAAAGACTCTTTTTGTCTCTACAATAGATCTGAATAATTTTCCATCTTCAGGGCACTTCCAGCTGTGAGTATCAATGAGGTCGATTTTCTGCCAATGTTTGGTGAGGGAAGTGAAGAATTGGGTAACAGACATATCACCTTGTTTGAGCTCATGAAGAACACTCTCGATTTCAAACACTTCTGATGTGTTTTCAAAGCTGGAGAAGGTGATCTTAGCTGCTTCCCATATCTCCGCTGCTGTGGAGTACAACAGAAAATTTTCACCAATATCCGGAGTCATTGAATTAATCAGCCATGACATCACCATATTGTTGTTTGCTTTCCAGGATTTGAAGGTTGGATCATCTTCCTTCGGGGCAGCAGTGATAGTGAGGAAATCATCTTTACTCTTTCCACAGATGAACATAAGGATTGATTGTGACCATTGAAGATAATTTTGGCCATTTAATTTGTGGTTAGTGATTTGGGTAGAGAAGTGATCAGAGTTTATGGTGGACGATGGTTGTGGAGTTCTGTTGATTTCTGTGGAGGTAGAGGAAGTGAAACCTTGCATGTTGTTACCGTATTTGGTCATGCTCTGATACCATGTCAATTATAGAGATCAGAAAGGGAATGAATTGATCTCTTTCTTTCATTGATGATAGTCGAATATTTATACAAGTGTTAACAACTAACAACTCCTAAATACAAGGAACTCAATCTAGAAAGAATAACAAGAATACTTATCTAATACGAAAAAATAGTAAATGATGAATAACAACTCCTAAAGTCTAGGAATTATACGCAGAGACTTCAACACTCCATTATTCAGATCTCCATTATGGAGTAAAAAACTCTAATAGCGTTGCAAGTGGAACATTTGTATTACAGCCCGTCTTGATTTTTTTTTTAAGAGGCAATGATTGATATATTAAAGGGATATTATCTCCAAGATGGAGATGAATACCCAGAAGTTCATACAAGAAAATTACATAACACTAAAAAGCGTTACCAATTGTAACCAGGGGTTAATTAACCAATCCCCCTATCCGAATGTACCTTTACGCCAACGGTTAGAGATCCACAGAAAAGAATAGTATTGAACAGAGTCAAGAACCTGCGCGGGAGTATTTGGGTGATCACCGTGACCAACATCGTTTCTCTCTTTCCAAATTCGCCATACCGAAATGAACCTGATGACTAACCAGCCTACGTTTTGATTCTTTGAACAACCTGTCATCTTTGTTTTAGTGAGAAGCTGAGGTACATCAATTCCGTGGAATGAGCTTGGTTGCATCCAAGAGTATGAGATTCCAAGTCTAAAGCGCGAACGGGCACCAGATGATGACGTGATCTAGGCTTTCTAATGGGGCAGCGCATCTGAGACATTTGGGGTCGAGCATCTAGACGCCTCTCTTCATTAACTGTTCGTTGGTTGGTAACCTGTCCAGGTAAGCTCTCCAGCAACAGATTTGCACATTCTTTGGGATCCAAGGAGGCCAACTTAAATGATTGATACCTCTAGTTACGGGCTGGATTGCAGTGGTAATGAGCTTTGAGATATTTGCCACCGAGAAAGCGCCGTCGGAGCTCAATGACCAGCTCCAATGATCCTCTACACATGTTTTTAACAAGATAGAATCATATATAGTACTCCAGTTATTCTACGGGTACACATAAAATATTTCCAAATATCTCCCTATTTTGCCACATCATCTTTAGTTTCCTGATTTCACTAATTATCATCCACTTATTTATTAATACATTAGTTATCACATCAATGGAGAGAAAAATGTGTGTTATTTTTAATGATTTACGGTACTTTTCATAGTACTCCTACTTCTTTAAAGAAGTCTAATTGTCATAAAAATGTGTTAAATGAGACGCTCTAAATGAGAAACATGGAGCAAGTAAATATCTGCTTAGAGTGGTTCTTAAGAAGTAAAAAAGGAGTTGGGGACCAGTACTTCGTTTAGCAAGTTTATATTTTCAAAGTCAAAACTCTTACAAAGAGCTGTTTCTGTGGAACCCAAAGAAAAAGAGAGGAATATAACTGAGCAGCAAATTTAAAGAGCCTAGCATGAATGTCCCGCTGATATATTTTTGGAAAGGCCATTTTCCTAGTCTCACAAGTTTTAAGACCCGTTTAGTAATAATTTTTTAAAAATAATTTTTATACTTTAAAAAATCAGTTACGGATAAAATTTAACATTTAATGATAATTATTTAATTTTAATAATTAAAAAATTATTCAAAACATATTTTAAATAATTATTATCAAACGGAGTCTAAATGGTGCAGTGCTACACAATTCTGACTCACTAGCTATTTTAAAAGAATATTGCTAATTCCGAAAGACAGAAATGGACGGAATAATCTGTCATTGATGGGATATGAACGTATCCCTATAATAATACTCCCTCCGTTTTATGAATATTGAGATATTTAATTTTTCACGTTATAATTAACTTAATTTTTAATAAAAAATAATTTATTAAAAATAATTTTAAAAAATAAATTTAGAAACTAGACACATTTATTTAACATATGCATATAAATTATTTGACATTATATATCAACATATTAAAGAAAAACAATTATAAATTAAATACTGAAAACAAAATATTATAATTTTTATGGAACGGATGAAGTATGTGTTATTAATTCATCGTTAAAAAAATTAGAATTATATCTTATTATTATTAATATTTTTGGTAAAAAACTCAAATAAAATCCTGAATTATTTAAATCGTCACGACTCAGCCATCAAATTAATTAACGGGTTAAATAAACCTCTGAATTCCTATTTTTGTACCAATCTAGCCATTCTATTTGTGATTGACTGACGTGTCTGACGGAATGCACACGTAATGACTTGAGGCGGGAATTAGATAGATGATAATAACATAAATTAACCTAATTGCTAGGGAAATGTACGTGAGAACAGAGAGGGAGGGGGAGGGTTGGTAAATTGCATAGAGTGAAATGTATGAGTGGGAGTAGAGTGAGAGAGAACTTTTGTTTTCTTCTGAAGAATCGAATTGATTCTCTGGTGTGAATAATCGAATTGATTCATCTGCAACTCTCAACTGCAAAAGCGATTATGAAGTCGACATGGAAAGAAGGTATGAAATCTTTGCTTTTTATTTTATTTGGTTGATGTTTGAGTGAGTCTTTAGTTTACAAACTCTATAAACTTTAATTTGAAATACATGTTTCTTGGTAGTCAATTTGGTTGGTGGGGTAGTGAAGGAGGGGTAAGTTGGTGTGGTACGTGTGTACATTTTTTTATTTTCTGTTTTGTAATCAATTTACTTCCTTCCACACTCACATATTTTATGTTCCTTTTGTTATTGCACAAATTGTAGTGTCATGAATGTAGAAGGGGTAGGAGCTAGTCCTCATATTTTAATCGAAACACTTTATTTCTCTCATTTCTCTCTCCCCAACTTGTCATTCCGTCTAGCTGTCATTTGTACATGATCACTGTTACGACAACGATGAGCTCAGATCGCAGAAAACCAGGAGAGCCCAGGCTGTTACAATATATGTAAGTCCAGACTGCCGCATAACTGTTTTAGAGTATAGTTAATGTAATTACTACTAATATCTTTAAAACTCAACTACCATCATAAACGGTCAAGGGAGGTGGCTGAAGGTTTCACTAAACCTCATGTGAATAACTGAAGGTTCTTGGAAATAGAGGAGGGAAACTGAGGATTTCACTAAATCTCAGAGATTTTTTATAATTTACCCAAGTGCAAATTCAAAAATATCTTAGAAAGTGTAATTAATTTTACTACTAACTTTTAAAAAATCTCTTATTTTATCATTAACCTTTCTCATGATAAAATTGTTACCAACCTTTTGTTAAAGGGGTCTTTTGTGCCATTTAACGTTAAGTTGCGCACTATGATAGTGAGATATCATAGTGAGATATGCTTAGATGGTACTTGTATGATGTGCTAATCAAAGATTACATGGACTATAATATTTTTTAGGGTTAATATTCTAA
>JBBYHH010616669.1:0-10529 GCA_038382905.1 Daphne laureola
ATAATATTTAACCATATATGGATAATTTATTTAAAAGTGGAAATTGTAATAAATTTTTAACTAATTTGATCTACATAACGAAATGATGTGATAAAATATTCCAATTTATAAAATACAAAACTCCTATTTGGTAGGATTGAAATAATTTATTTATTCAATAATGGATAGCCTCTTTTAAATATTTATGAGTAATTCTTACTTTAATTTTATCAAAATTTTAAGCTTTATATGATAAAATAACAAGTTTTATTACTTCAATAGAAAATATGGATAGCTACAGGACTACACAAATATTTACCCATTTCTTCCTAGGGCTAGGTGAGGGTCGTTCGGGTGCTGTTGTATTCTTCTTGTTTTTTTTAAACAATAAGGACTTATCTTATTAATGATAACTCATTACAAAATAAGTCGGGTACGATGAATTAAAGTATCTAAAGGTACAATAAAACTAGTCATCTACGGGTGAAACTACCACATAAGTAGTAATATAATGGAAAACTAAAACCACTAAGGCTAGACTCCCATAAACTGGTCTCAAAAGACAAATTAAACTCATGACGACGGTCATGATCACTATGACGGTAAAAAGATCTGGTATCTCGCTCCCAGCGCCCCTGACTGCCCAACAGCTGAATGGTACCGACGCACCATAGTGGGCTAAGGAGAACACTAGCCCTAGCCATTTTAGTAACCACAACAAAGCGCTTATATGTTCAAACACACAGAGATGCACAACCCAATCATTTGGAAAATAAAGAAAATAAAGTTTAACCAAAAGCAAAACATAAAACAAAACTAGCAAAGACTTCAGAAAAGCTACTAAACGTTTATAGGATCTTAACCAACAATATACTGATCGGGGGAACCCATTGCCCGACCAGTCCGGAAACCAAGGTTTCATTGCTCCAAGCAGGGTGAGCGCATGCCCAACCCTGCCGCTCCAGTCATCAAACCCCATAACTCCCTGCAGCCTGACCCTGTTCCCGAAGCAACCGGAAACAGCCGAGTAAGTTCCGACGCCGAACCACCCGCCACTGCAGCCATTTGATCAAATGCCAAAAACAACCGCCGGGGAAGATCTAGCTTGATGCAACGTACTTGAGCCTTCCGGTCCTCCGACATTAACGCTCAGAGCTCGCAAACATGAAGCAGATGGTTGGATGTCCACCGGATCTTGCGCAGTACCCAAACCAACCACTCGACACGGCTTGTAAGAGTCTCCCATCAGAGACATCCTGCAGGAGACAAGTCAGGGATGAACCGACGCTCTCTCCGCCTAGCCCTGAAGTGCAAGCCGGATCGGAGGCGCGGCCTCGGCATGTTTGAAGCCCACTGAACCTTTGCTAGCCACTATTGCGAAGCAGACCAGACGACCGCCGACTCCTGGTAAAGCCCGCGATCTGTCATCTTGGGGGAACCAATCGACTCCACCGCCAATGGACAAGAGGACCACCAGAACGGTCGAGGGACCAAAATTGAGTCGCCGAAAGATCGACACCACCGCAAGAGGAAGGCACCATTGTTGGCGCGAGTGCGCTAGGGTATGAATGGCCGGACGAGATCACCGGTAAAACGCAAAGATACACGCCCGACAAGATGCGACAGTGGATCTAGGGTTGGGAGCCGCATTGCCCCTATCAAATTTTTGTTTTTGTTTTTTCTCTACTTTGCTGTTGTATTCTTCTTTGATCTAAATGTCTCTTACCCCTTAAAGTATGTATTTGTTTTTAAAATGGTCCCTATATTATATTTATATCAGAAAATACTACCACTATCACAATAAATTGTAGAATTTTACAAGGGACATGTGCCCCGCGTGCCCCCATAGTGGGCCCACCCCTACCTACCATTTTGAGTACACTAGCGTTGCTAACATACTTCTCCTTAAACAGGTCTTGTTAGATTTGCCCTGGCCACTCGCAACATCCAACTGCATAGTTGATCCCAAGCAAGAGGAGGATGTCTGAGCTTAATAAGTTTCAGACCCTCCATCAGTACTTTCCCTACAAAGCCGCATGTTAAAAACAAATGTTCACGATCTTCCAGACCATTGGCACACAAAGTACACGTTGACATTTACTAACAATCATGGCCATACTTTACAATGGACATAGAATCAAGAAACCAAAATTCTCACAGTTGGTTCTCATAACCGCATTGAGATCTCACTCTTGCAAATGGGAAAACATGCATGATTGATGTGAGTGTTCAAAGGAGCGCTCTAAGTCAATGAGCCATGAATCACAGTGAACTGTACACGATGATTCCAATCATCTTGCTCTATTATCCTTTCTGAATCTCTCTCATACATCCAAATACTAAAATGATTGGGTCAGGTATGTCGTACCCACCATGAAATCGGTCGAGCTCAAAACCTCCATCATCTGGGACGTATTCCCTTTTTCAGCATCCACCTTTGTGGTTCTTATCGACAGATGTCAGCCTGAGATAAACAAAAATATGAGAATTCGGTTAGTTCAAAGCGAACTGGACAAAAAAAAATCAGTCTATTTTTCTGATTTCTAACATTGATTCAGTTAATTTGATTTATTTTTTTAAGAAAAATAATCAATTAAGATTAAGGATCAATAGCAATTTCAATCTCAAACTAGTTAGGCAAAAGGTCCAACCAAGAATAAAAACCTAGAGAAGAAAGAGCTCGGCTAGCTATAGTTATACAAGAATTAAAAGAAGAACAAAGAAAACAAATACCATCCACCAATGTGCCAAAATGATAAAGGCAGAGACCTGCTGCATAATTAATTGTACGAACGAAAAGCTAACAGTCACACTCGATACCTGGCGCCAGCTCCTACGTTGCGCCTCCTGCAGTCCAGCAAACAATGCACAAGCCTCAACAAACATAGGATCATCCCCACTTATACACAAAACAATAAAAAAAATCAAGAACAACCTCACTAGAATCTGAGTGAGCAACAACACCAATCGCTGCTAACATAGCTTCTTTCTTCAAAGTAACATCCACATTAACTTTAACCATCCTCACAGGTGAAAGAGACCATTTGGCGGTCTCCCGAATACGACTCTCCGGATGTGGTTGAAGTGCATCATTAGCCGCAACCCATGCAGCTATCCAAGACTACACTTTCAGAACAAGTGCTAATGGCGACTAGCATTTATGCTCATGAACAACAAGGTTCTGAGTAGACCAAAGAAACCACGTTGCAACCGAAAATGAACAAAGAGATGAAGAAGATGTTTATTGGTTGTGTGTTATGTTTGTACAACAACACCAATTTATAGATTGGTGGCAAGGTGAATTAAGGAAAATAATTAAGTATAGGATTGTACTCAACGGGTCTTTGCAGATCTTAAGCCTAAATACAAGGAAATTGATTTTGTTTCCTTTAACACTCCCCTCAAGTTTGAGTGTGAATGTCAATGACACTTAACTTGCTGAGATGTGTGTGGAAAGATGGTGATCGTAGTGGCTTGGTGAATATATCCGCTATTTGGTTCTCACTTTGCACATATGTTGTCTTGATTTCTCTTCTTTGGATTCTCTCACGAACTGTATGACAATCTAACTCAATGTTCTTAGTCCTTTGATGATAGACTGGATTTGCGGCGATGTGTAATGCTGCTTGGTTGTCACAAAACAGTCTTGCTGGCATAGGATGTGACACAAGTAAATCTTTCAATAAGTATCTCTTCCAAGAAAGTTCACAAGTGGCTGCGGCCATAGATCGATACTCTACTTCTGCTGATGACCTTTATACTGTCATTTGTTTCTTACTCTTCCATAACACAAGTGAACTCCCAAGGAAGATACAATATCCTGTTACAGACCTTCGTGTAAGCGGGCATCTGGCCCAGTCTGCATCACAATACCCGATCAACTGTAGTAAACTATTTGATGAGAAAAACAAGCCTTGACCAGGAGCTGCCTTTAGGTATTGGAGAAGTCGATGAGCAGCCTTGAGATGGTGTATCTTGGGTTCCTTCATGAATTGACTGAGTGTATTTACAGAGTATGTGATCTCAGGCCTACTGATTGTGAGGTAAATCAGCTTCCCTACGAGCCTGCGGTATCGCGTAGGATCTTTGAGAGCTTCACTGCCTGTATCTGCCAACACCAAGTCAGGTTCCATTGGGACAGTAGTCAGTTTTGTTCCTAATAACCCCGCTTATTCCAATATGTCTAATGTGTACTTTCGTTGGCAAATAGTGATTCCTACCTTGGAGCGACTGACTTCAATGCCAAGAAAGTATCTGAGTGGCCCAAGATCTTTAATTTTGAAACAAATATTGAGAAACTTCTTGAGATTGTTGATTGTCGTCTCATCGTTACCTGTAATGATCATGTCATCAACATAAAGAATTACAATAGTAATAGAATTCCCACATACATGTGTAAAGAGTTAGTAGTCGGCTTTTGACTGCTGAAAACCAAGTTCCTGTATTGCACTCGAGAATCTCCTGAACCAACTACGAGATGCTTGCTTAAGGCCATAAAGTGATTTGTGAAGTTGAAAAACTAAATTCTCCCCTTGTCGAGGAAATCCTGGAGGAGGTACCATATATACTTCTTCAGTTAGCTCTCCATGGAGAAAGCCATTTTAGACGTCCATCTGGTGTAAAGGCTAATGACGGACTGCGGTGACATCTAGGAGGCAACAGACAGTGATTAATTTGGCAACTAGAGCAAATGTATCTTTGTAATCAATGCCTTCACGTTGGGTGAACCCTTTAGTAACGAGTCGGGCTTTATAACTCTCAATTGTACCATTTGCATGGTATTTAATCTTAAAAATCCATTTGCATCCTATAGGTCATTGACCGAGGGGCGGGGTAACCATAGTCCAAGTGTTGTTATGCTCAAAGGCCTTAATCTCAGAATTCATGGCTTCCACCCATTATGAGTCATGTTTGGCCTGAACATAGGTTGTAGGCTCACGAAGTCGAGATTTGTTATGTGCAAATGAAAGATACTTATCAGATAACCCAGAGTAGGGGACATACCATTGCAACGGGTAGAGAGTGCCAGATGAGGAAGACGAGGAAGATGAGGGGATGATAGGATCAAGAAGGGCGGCATGGTAGGTCTCAAAGTCTCAGAGAGGGGGTGGAGGCCGATGGGTACGGGAGGAGCGGCGAAGGTCAGGGACATCGGCGGGTATGTGTTCTGGTGATGGATGAACATTTAATGGAGTTGGGTGGGATGGATGGGGTGGTGATGGTGGGTGGTGGAAAGGGTGTGTCGATGATGTGGGGAGTGTCGAGGGGATGGTAGCCTCTATGGTTGTAGAGCGACGAGAGTAGACTTTGAGTGGAGTTTGAATAGGATGAAGTAAAAGTTCATCTACTATTTGTGATGGAGGGTCGGGGTTAGGATGATGGGGCAAATGAGATTCGTTTGGATCAGGTTGTTCAGAGGGATTGAACTCTGAAGTGGAAGTTTGGTTAGAGAGGAGGGGTAAGACGGGGCAATCATTTTGATCTTCTATTGGGAGTTTACTGAATGGGAATGTGTTCTCATGAAATGTGACATCTCGAGAAGTGAAAGAAAAAAATCGTTGTAAGATCATATAAACGGTATCCCTTTTGCCCAAGGGGATATCCAACAAAAACACAATGACATCCTTGAGAATCAAACTTGTTGTCGAGAGTAAGATTTGTGGCATAACATAATCAACCAAAAACCGGTAATTCAGAATAGATTGGTGAAGTTTTGTGTAAAAACTCATACAGGGATTTATAAGAAAGTAGAGGTGTAGGTAAACGATTGATAAGATAGCATGTTGTTTGAATACTTCCCCCCAAAAAATGTAGCGGTAGATTAGCTTGAAAACGGAGAGCCCGAGGCACATTTAAAAGATGACGATGTTTGCGCTCAACTACCCAATTTTGTTAAGGAGTATATGCACATGTATGTTGGAAAATGGCTCCATGTTCTTCGAGAAATGAACGTAGAGATACAAATTCTCCTCCATTATCAACACGTAAAATTTTAATGTCTCGATGAAATTGAGTTTTGACCCATGAAAAAAATGATTTTAATATTGGTTAAGTGTTGGATTTAAGAGTCATGAGATGCACCCAAGTAAAATGTGTGAAATCATCAACAATTGTTAGAAAATAACGAACCCAGAATGTGTCTGAGTTTTATGAGGTCCCCAAATGTCACAATGAATCAAAACAAAAGAAGCAGAAGTTTTTATTGAACTTGGTGAAAAAGATAAACGAGTTTGTTTTGCCGAAGGACAAATTTCACAAACATGTTTAGAGTCAAAAACAATTTATGAAAAAGATTTGGACAGAAAGTGAAGAGGAGCGGCAGATGGATGTCCAAGGCATTGGTACCAGATGCTAGAATTGCGACTAATGTGATTAGTAAGGTGAGGGTTTTGGTTTTGTGTGAGATAGTAGAGGCAATTAAAATGTTTTCTCAGGCCAATCGTCCTCATCGTTTCAACGTCCTGCACAACACAAAATTTCGGATAAAATATCACTATGCATTCTAAAGATTTTGTCAATTTACTCATGGATATCAAGTTTACATAAAACTCGGACACATGAAGAACTCCATCGAGAGATAAATCTGATAATTGAACAAATTCAACGTTTTCAATTGTGACTCATTTTTTATCAAGCATTCCAATAGAATCATGAGATGCCTTACTTTTATTATGAATAAGTGATAAATATGAGACATGATTAGTTGCTTCACTGTTCAAAATGTAGTATAAAGTGGAATGTGCATCATGTTCTAAATTATTGTAGTTGGGTGTAGAAATGGCCATCGGAAGATGTCTTGGGAGCTTTGTGACCATATCGCACGTCGTTGACCGATGTGCTTGTTTTACTTGCTTCCCTACCTCTCATTTCTACTTCAGATAGTTCATGTCAGATAATGTGGGCTATACAGCATTTATGATTAATCTCCACAAAACGTCCTTAAGGTTTTTCATGTGAGACAGCGTTGCCCATCCAGTTTACACAGCCACTCACTACCCTTCCTTTGTTTCCTTTCATCATCATCATCAAAATTTCAGTTGGTATTTCAACTGTTTATTAACTACACTCTTTAGATTTATTACTCCCTCCATCCCTTTTTAATAGTTATGTTTTTTTTTTCAGCATCTAATGTATATATTTTTCTTCAACATTTTAGTATATAAGATAAATTAATGTGTTTATTTTCTAAAAATAATTTTTTCAATTTTTTTTATTAAAATAGTGATGCAAATTTAGGATTAATCCAAAATACCTAGTGTTAAAATGTCTAGAAATATTCTAGAAAAAATATAGGAAAAGTTGTGATTAGAAAGTAAAAGAAATATCTAGAATGAGGACCTATGTGTAGAATTTTCCTAAAACTAGTGGTGAGGAGAGAGTAGACAAAAAAAAATCTAATTGCTAGGAACCGACATAGCGGCCACTTCACTCTCCCACTCAAGCAATTTCCCAACAACTCCAATTACCCAAAACACGAAATAAACCTTTCCCATAAAAAAAACTCAACAACGGTATCAGAGTCTCGTTCGATCATCTACTTGGGCGTAGGGCAACCAAACTTCTTAAATAAGTTTCGTGGACCAGAAATGCTTAACCAATGGCTACTTCAAAAAATACTCAAGCTGTCCCTCTGTCGATTTTCTCCGGTGAAAATTATGATTATTGGAGCATTAAGATGAAAACATATTTTGTGTCTCAAAAATTGTGAAATATTGTTAAAAAATGAATCAATATTCCTGAAAACACTTCTACATTAAACGAGACACAATTAGCAAAGTTGAGGATGATCAAGCAAGGGATGCACAAACACTCTTCACCTTGCAACAAGCGGTGGTAGAAACTATTATACACATCCTTAATCTCACTCTCAACACGTAAAAAAGCTCCATCAGAGCACACTAATGTTGACATGTCAGAGTAGTGCGAAGAAGATAACCTAAAATCCTTCGAAGACCGGCCCATAGTACTCGAGTGAAGCATCCGCACTTGAAACAAAAACATAAACCATCCAATTCCTCCATTTTGGAGCGCAATAACAAATTATCAGATGATGCAAGGATCCCGAATGAAGATCAGGTATCTGGTTGACTTGTAACTTAGTATAAGTTTAGTGATTATCTATGATTCTATATGCACAGACTAATATTTGACCAAGATGAAAAGAAGTACTAATATATGAAGGCGTTGATACAAACAACGATTGAAAGTTGTGATCAACGAAGATTTTGAAAAACTTTTAAAACTTCCTAAAAAATTCTAGCTTGAAATTAACTTAGTCAAGTATCCTTAAAAAAAAAAAAAAAAAAATCTTAGGTAAGTATCCTTTGTTTGACACCTCATTAAATACAATTTGTTAACTTATTTAGCATGTTATATGTTCGGTAAATAGGATAAGTAAGAATAAATAAATAAATAATAGAAAAAATTTAAAAAATAGTAAAAGTTGCAATAATGTTAGAAACAAATTAATGAGATGATGAATGTAAAAAAATATAATACCTCTGTTTTTTAAAGATCATAGGTTTTGTTTTGGTGTTTTCACAATATTTAATTTATGATTTTATTTTATCTATATTTAGACATATAAAGTTTAATAATTCATATGCATATCATAATTTGAAGTATGAATATTCTAAATATATCATAATTCATATGCATATCATAATTTGAGTCAAACATTGATACTTGAAACATGAAAGTCAAACCCTACAATCTTTAAAAAACGGAGGGAGTATAAATTTGTGGTCTTAGCATGACTAAAGAAACTGTTAAAGATGAACTGAATGAACCAATCCAGGAAAATCAGTTGCTCAATTCAGCTGGGTTGGCAAAGTTGTAATGGTTCGGTCAGTTTTCCACTACTAAAACGTTGGGAACCTAAATCTCACCAAATGTCTCTATTGGAGTATCATCTAAAAGGCTTATGGCTTTTTATGTTCATTTTAGGGATTCTTGTGTTTTAGGTTATTTTCAGTTTTTTTGTGCGATCTTGAATTGGATTAGTTTTATTTTTATGTATAATTGTGTTTTTCTTAACCTTCTTGTGTGTATATTATTGGAATGTATTGAACATGCAAAAGTGAAGCTGTTGGTTGGTTTAGGTTTTTTTTTTAAGGCAACTATTTTATTAAATAAATAAAAAATACTGAGTATAAGAGTTCTACCAAAAGCTAGAACATACACCCCAAATTCCTAACACCGTTGGGTTCAGGTTTTACCTGGTTTAAGAAGACTTTTGGCTGAACATGCTTAATTACCTCAATTCCTTAATTTTAAAATAGTTTACTTTAGATTTCAAATTTTAATTTATCTATATACTAGTATTATTCTTCTGTCGGAAGTTTTTTGAACTAATATGTTCATACGCTACAAACATCTAATTAGGTGTGTACAATAAGTTTAAATTTAAATTTAAATGTTTTAAAATTAAAATCGTAGATTAAATGCTTAAAAAATATGAGTGCTCAAAGAATTTAACAACGGAGGTAGTAATAAGAATGATAAGACTGGTTCAGTTTTCAGTCAAACCCAAACTGACCTGGTTCTGTTTACACCAGTGATTAAGTCGCACCCTTTGCCATTTTCTTCGGTGGCTTTATTTCTGTAGTTGTGCTATTGCTTCTAATGCCATGTCTGCTGATGTTGCTTCTCTTTTGTTCCATTTATGTACTAGGCATCACAATTGGGAATAGACACATGCTCTCCTTTTGAAACCAGAAGTCAGAGACTGCAGATGTGTTTGCGTTCTGATTCACTCCACAAAGTGATGGAACGATTGGCAACCCCAGGTGACTCTTTTCTACTCCCTCCGTCCCACCAAATTCATTTGACTGGGCATGGAAATTAATAAATGTTGTTAACTAGAGGATAATAAAGAAAGTAAAATAGTGTTATAAGACAAACAACTTTTGAATGGGAAGGGAAATTGAGGGGAATGAAGTAAAGTTGGTATGAAAAGATTTCTTAAAAAAGGAAACGTATAGCAGACGTCATTCGTCCGGTCATAGGTGCTCAAACCTTTCTGGGCTACTGCCAATTTGAACGCTTAGCTCATCCCAATCTTTGCATTTCAACTTGACTTTAGGGGTTCGACGTGTTATTATCGTGGAGGCTGGCACCAACCGTGTCGAAGGGATCGTGTCTCTAAGGGACGTATTCAAGTTCTTGCTTGGGCAGTCCAGTATGGGGTAATTGATGATGATCTTGTTAGAACTTACACGCAGTAGTGTACAGTGGCTTCAAACTTCAATTTGGAGAAGTGGGCACACTCTTGTGCCGAAATGGAGACAGAGAAACCAAAGACTTGCCACTCTGAAATTGATGGCAGGAATTGTTAAAATCTAGCATTGGATTGGCCTCTTGATCTTTTTTGCCTCTTTTTTTTAATAGAATTTTAGGGCAAGGGAGGCATGTAATTTAAGTTGATATTACCTTCTCTTCCAAAATCTGCTTCATTGTGCCATTTAATGTAGATGCAATGCAATGTTTACGCGCACTTCGTGCCATTTAATGTTTAAGAGCAATGTTGAATCATTATTCTGATGCTTTAA
>JBBYHH010616779.1:0-10529 GCA_038382905.1 Daphne laureola
GTGAGGGTTATCCCAGCGGCGAGGAGCGGAAGCAGAAGGCTAAACTTGGGACGGTGGCGCGGCGGAGCCTGGAGCGGCGGCGGCTGCAACGGGCGAGATGGCATCAGTGTAAATTTGACGAAAAGGTCGGAGATTTCACGCCTCCATCAGGACCCAATCAACCCCCCAGATCCAAACTTGATTTCTTGGATGCAGAATCGTGTTGTTCAGTTCACAGGATTCTGCTGCTACCCTCGCTCGCTCGCTGATGAATGAAATCTCAGCGCAGACTCTGCTAGTGACTCTGTACTTGTAATTTGGCAGCTAATATTGGCACCAAGGATGAAGTTCGGGTGACAGGCAGTGAGACACCAATCGCTCTCCAACGGTCTACGTGGCAGGCTACCGTATGCTGTTATGGTTTTTATTATCACCGCTGTGGAGGTTGGGTATTTATTGCCCATTATGTTTGCCTTAATCTTCATTTTACTCTACTCTGTATTGTATTTTCAGAAAAATCTTCCAATACTTGGGTAAATATACAATTTCCCATGAATTCTAATGTCTGTTTATAATTCTACTTATAAGATTTCGGGGTTAAATATAGAAATTACACTCTTATTTTTCAGCAGTGATTGCTTTTAAAAGGCAACAATATATATTGATAATTTGTGCGTACATGATAAGATTTTAAAATTGGTACCTAAAGAGTGATTAGTGATTACAGACATTTGTTTTTTTCTTTTTTTTGGTTATTTATTTTCTAGATAGTTATTTAAGTTAAACATTAAATTTTACAATATGGACAATAAAATGTAATGATTTCAATCAATTAATCCACGAGAATGAGTAAACAGATGAGAAGTTGGTGATGAAGGCACGCGCGAGTTGGGGAGAGTGAGAGGCAGTGGTCACGTGGGAGATCAGTTGTAGACTCGATTTACGAGGTCGTAAGATCGACGCGCGCGTGAAGTGACGTTGTTGTGTCCGGTTTGTTTGTCATTTTCAACCCTCCTCCGCCTCCTGGGTCAATCCAGCATCTACGTACACGTGATGTATGGGAATATATTACTCCGGTTTTCTACCACTGTTACTCTACCGTTTACCGCGATTTCATTCTTCCTTGCTCCTATTGGCGGACCGTTAACGCAACCCAAAATGAAAAGGTAATTGACTTGGCTAAGTTCATTGGATTGGGAAAAATGTATGTGATTAGTGAAATTGGAGAGGATAGAGAAATTGTGGATTTGAAAGTTGAAAAATTATTTTGAGGAAAAGAAATGCTGAACTGAGCTGAGCCATTGAGAAATAGTCTCTCCCCCAAATAAAAATATTGCAAGAAGATACTTTAATATTTTATTAAATGTTTGTCAAAAGAACCCACCTCTTTTTCTAAATTTTCTATATTACTATCTTTCAAGTATTTCAACATGGAATATGGATCTTCTCATTGGGTGTTTGACTTTTTATTTTACTTTGTAAGGGTGGAAATCAAACATAGTTAGAGATTTTTTGTTTTTTTAATATGCTTATTTTTTAAGAGTTTTGAGTATTTTTTTTTATTTAACAGCTTTCCTATCTCATTCGTTAAAATAGGGAAGAAGACGGAAAAATGAGGAGTCTTCATCAAATCTGAAATATTCTCCAAATTTTGGAGAGCCTCCTCAAATATGTTTTTTCTAAGCTTTTCTCCTCTCTCATCTCCCCAAACTATCTCTCGTTGGTTTAAATATATATCATCTCTCCTCACTCTCATCTCTTTAAATAATTTATTAATTATTAATCAAAAATATTAAAATATATAATATTTTATTATTATAATAAATACATGATTTTTTAAAACAGGTAAGCTATTGGAGTTAAAGAGTAATTTTTGTTGAAGAATATGAAACTTTTGAGAAAACTGTTGGACATGCTCTAATAGAGACAGAGAAATATGCAAGGAAAACTTGGGCTGGGTTAACTGAAGAAAGATAAATAAAATTTGAAAAAAAATTCAATCAATCAATCAATTAACTAAACCTTATTCCCAACTCATTAGGGTAGATTACACAAATATGTCCTCATTTTGTTATATTTATTATAAAATCTTTCAAAAATTACAGTAACGTAAGATCTCTCTTAACTAGATTTTATCCATCTAAATTTAGATATTTCTCTATCTCATTTAAATTATTCTAAATTTAACCTATCAATTTTATGCAACGGAGTATCTAACGGTCTTCCAAACCATGTAAGTCGACTTTCTTCATACTATCCTAAAATTTTCGATATTTTTTTATTAATATAAAATCGATATTGAGTTGATAAATTTAAAGATATTTTTTGCATTAAAAAATGGAAAAATAAGAATTTTTTGGGAGGAGATTTGACAGCCTGGAAGGAAAAGTAGGTCAAAACGCAAGTGAGAAGGAAGCACAAGGGTCGAGTCACGAGAGAGAGAGAGTTGAAAGAAGAGAGCGAGTGAGATCATGTGAGTCCCACCCAGTCCTGCTTCTTGCGAAGCTGCTGGGTCTAAAATACTTACAGATGAAAGCATTCTACTGTGTGTATTTACTTGGTTTTGAATTCATAAAAGTGAGCTACTCAATTAAAATTGCTGAGTATAAAGACTAAAGGTTAATTAATTAATATAGATGATTTTCAGTAACAAGATGTATGAGTATTTAGGTAGGGTTGTGTGGTCAGTGAAATGTCTTTTTCCAAAGACCCAATAGGCATCATATCATAAGAAGGCATTCTATTCTCTAAACAGGAACTCAACGTCGTGTATCACTACAATTTCTCTACCATTCTCTTAAACTAATCCAGTAATAAGCAAGAAATAACTACTTATATATTACTAATAAACGACAAAAATAGTAAGTATGGGAGGTTACCCGTACGGGCCACGCATCTTGTCTTGTGGTAGACGGCTCTGACCTGTACCCGTGACCGTGACTGAGCCCGTTTCCAATACACCACAAGTAACTCTCTCCCTCCCAACCAAGTCTTGAACTACGTGTGATCTGCTCTGCACCCTCCCATTATTCTACTCCCACTTATCTTATTAACCAACCCTTAAAGTTCAAACAAGTAGTATTACTATTTGAACATGATCTTATTCTCACAGCAGGATGATTCACAGTAACAGATTACAAACAGTATACACAGACAGACATGGTGGATACATCCAGTAAAAATGATGAAAACCTATTTCACCTTATCCATTGTCAAACTAAAGCAAAATAAACAAAAACTGTAACAAAAATACAAACAATAATTGTAGATTTTTCAACTCACATTCCTTGCTTTGCGCCACCATTTTGTTGGGTGTTGTTCACTGGTGTTGAGGAGCCACTGCGTTTGCTGGATTGCCCCGTGATAGTCCTGCTCATGAACTTCCCTGCTTTGGTCAACCCGGTGGTAACAGCTCCGAACCCACTCCCAACTACCCCGACTCCAGCTCCCACCCCAGTGCCGACCAGGCCTATGCCCGCGCCTAAACCTCCTCCCACTGCATCCATTGTGCTTCCTATAACTCCAGCCTCTTTCAGTTTCTTCCTTTCTTCCAGTATCCTTTTCTCCTCTTCCAGAGCATTCATCTGCTCCTCTGGACTAAATTCATGGTAAAATACCTGGATGCACCAAAATGAAATTCCTTTAAAAAGCACTCGGACCATCCCTTCTGGACCCGGAGTAGAGGGGCAGGGGTACGGTTAGTGAAACATGTTGTCCTAAACCAAGAGCAGCAAGTCTAACCACCTCATAATTTCCATCTCAATAATATCAATGAGGATTAGGACATCACATCGTAGACGCAGCATGAATAAGGTAATGAATTGATCCCCAAAAGCTCGATATTTACCTTAAGGGTGCAAGTTCCTCTGTCCTTTTTATCCTTCACTTTCAATGTATCCAATGAGTGCAGAAGTCCCAGATTAATTTCCTTTTCGGACTCTGCTTCCAGATCAATTAAGGACAGTTTTGCTATTCCTAATCTTTTGTCCTGCCCAATGTCCTCATCAAAAACCTGTACAACAGCATATACAGTTTACTGTTAGGGAACAATGCAGTGCAAAGGAGTAAAATAACTTGGCTAAATACCTGTCCTAGAATGCTTAAAAACATATGCAAGGGCATGTAATGGTCAAGAGAGAGTCGGATCCAATTAGTAGACTAAGCCAGTTAGCCAGGAACCGAGATAAGTGGCATGACATAAGAACTGGGATCAGAAAGGATTTGAAAGTTGTCCATTACCTCAACGGTAAGTGCCTGTGTTTCTTTGTCTTCTGTAATTAAATCAAATTTTTGATTCCATACTGGATTTAAGTTGTTGTTGACAACTTTCGTTTTAACCTTGAAGAGTGGCCGAATGTGCACTACCACATAAGGATCCGATTTTCCAATCATTTCCATGTTCTTTAAATCATTGCATTTGACGACCGTTACCGTCAGCTTTCCTTGAGGCTTCAGCTCCAACTCGCTGCATTGGAAACCACAAACAAGTTCTTACAAAGAGCAGCAATTAACTAAAACATGCTAGTTTTCCATTTCCCCATTCTCTTAATACAAAACTTGTGTCTGTAAAATCAGTAATTCAATATCCTGACAAAGAAGTTCCAATAAAATCAAAATCATCATGATTAAGAAACGTCCCCATAGAGCACTAGACCATTTCATCCAGATCATGTTTGTAAAGGAAAAAGGATAAAACAATAATGTAAAGGGAAAACACGCCAATGCTCTACGTACTAACACAGATTTCCTTTCCCAGAGAACTGAGACTCCATGTTAACCACCAGATAATGAAAGATGGAAAACTTGTAAAGACAATCATTCAGAGAAATGTTTTACAAACTAACTCGCTAAGAAACAAGACAATTTAATGTCACGTTCATGTAACACCACTAATGGATAGTCAAGGAATATGCTAACTGGATAATAACTTTCAGAATTACCTTGTATCAACAGGTATACCACCAAGAGGAACAACAATTCTACGCGGCCACTGAAGCATATCTGTAACAATTGTGTGCACCGTATCCTAGACAACATAACTATGGTCAGAAGTAGAAAAAGTGTGAACAAAAAACTGAAAGCGAGAGACTCAAAGAAGCTCAGTTTTAAGATAAAACCTTACGTCAATCATGTCTGCTAGTCCAGGAATAGCTGTTAAGCTTCCTCCAACAGCCTTGAGAGTGTAATCGATTTTAGGCTTAGGCTGATTGAACAATAAAAAGAAATAAGGCATACACGACTAAAAATGTTATAAAAATGAAAGTGAAAATTCAATACTAATTATGGTTGGCTCATGACCAAAATAATGCTTCACAATTAAGATTCTCAACAAAATTAAGAGTGATAGAAATGAAATCAATAACAACAATAACATGAAGTTAAATAATCGAAGTTCTTGGTGTCACCAAGGAGAAACAATCATCAGATGATTTTGCTTAAAAAGGCATTAATGAATCACCATCAGTAGTTTGCTGCCACTAGAGTTGATGACAGTAACATTAACTATTCCAGAAATCTTTCATCACCATTGTGTCAAGTGCATAATAATACAAAAGTAGTCTCCTGCAAGCCTCGTCGACACAAATATTTCCACCAGAACAGTATGAATCCTATTGCATCAGATTTGAACTTCATAAACAGAGGTATGTAGCTTTCAACCAAACATTGCTATTACAGCACTTTTGAAGCAAACAATGAAAAGCATAAACAAGTACCAATTTTGTAAAACGTCTACGGTGAATTAATACCTCAGCAAGAAGAGCAACAACCACAGCAGAAATACAAGGAATCTCTTCTGCCAGTTGAAAGATAACACGAATAACAGTAAAAACCTGAATATTCTTCAACTGCATCATGAAGAAAATGTTTCTTAAATCCGACATTTAAATATTAAATTATCGTGAAGTTCAAAACATGTCTGTGAAGTAGTTTCCACTCCGACTGATCCTCTAACCTGAATCGGTAGTGAGGCAATGAGCGCAGCTTCAACTGCTAAAATAATACTTGGGTCACCGCCCCAACGAAAATCGATATCCATCGTAATTTGGCCTTCCTTAAAACTCTGAACACGAATGCCTGCACTTGATAAGAAATTATGCACACAGAAATGCTCATCCAAAATAGATTATCGAGAACATGAAAATTAGTGGAAAAGTTCCACCATAGACTCTATCAAGATACGAGTACATTGTCCATTAAATCATGAGCAGAAATATAATAAAGACTAGAACTGTTGCTCATTAAGTTGTACCTTCAATCTTTGGTGCCACATTTCCCAAGGACAATTTGCTAAACTTCAATGATGTTATTCCAGTGGGTCGGTATTCTTCCAGCAGCGGCTCAACAGATTCTTTTATCACCAATTCGGCTGCCTGAGAGAGTTATAACATCAACCCTTGAAGTCAGTATTCAGGTTTATAATAAAAGGATGTGGGGCAGCATTGTTATATGGGATTATCATTTCTCATTAGTCAATTTCCTGTCCTTTGTCAGGATAATAGATTCCTACAGGGGGGTGCTTCAAAGCCCAAAACCAAAAGCTACGGTCAGAAGTTACTATCAACCAGATTCAGAAGTTTTCTGCTCAAATATCATCTCCACCAAAAGCTATACTATTCACTGCTCCCGAACTATTCATCACATGAATGACCCACATCAGTTTACCAAAATACAGATCTCAGCCTTAATTACTTCCGGGAAAAAAAAACACAACAGCATGTTAACAACTCGTATCCAGAAACCATAGATACCATTTGAGAAATAAAAGGACATGCTAAACATTTTCATTCTAGAGCTTAATGAGAATATCCTTTCTTTTACAAGGCCAACTGAAAAGATGCAAAATTTAAGGATGAAAAAGAAGAAAGAACCCACCTCTGCTACAGATGGCCACAATTTGCTTAATTGCTTGTTCAACCACTTCACCTGGAAAGCATGCAAACATATAAAGTTGAAAATGAACAGACAAGAAACAGAAAAGATCAATTAGCCTAAACACTTTTAAGGGCTGCAAAGAAAAGGCTCTAAAATGGACCTGAGGAAAATACAAGCAAACAAATAAGAAGTCGGGGAATTTTTTTTATACTCTTAAGGTTTCTTCAGTGAAAAGGTTTGTGAAAAAAGTTTTTGTTTTCTGAAAAATGGACAGGATCTTTGTAAGAGAAAGGGTTGGGGAAATGTTGATTTTGGAATTTTTGTGATAAAAAGTTGTAAAATGTTAGAATTTTGTGTTATTGAACACAGCCTTAAGATAGCAGCCTTGCAGAGAAGAATTAACCATACTAGAAACTCACACATATAATCTCAGATAAACAAACAAATTTTGAGCCATGGGAAGAAGCCTCAGCAGTTAAACATGCAACATCCCCAATAATTTAATGCAATTTCTTGCCTGTTCAAAGACGGGGAAGGATATCCAGTCAGGCAAATTATCACCACAAATCTTCTTAAGATCATCTCTGTTAAGTCTTCCAAGGAGCTTAATATCCGCTGCCTACAAGAAAAGAAGAGAAAAGAAAGGGTGTATAAAAGACATTTAATCAAACTCCATAGACACAAGCTAATACTATGATATAACAGGACCAAAATCAAGAACATCAAAAATACGAAACGTTATTACTGAACAGTACAGGCATCATTAGGCAATAGGTAGAGATGTCACCGAGAGTTGATATCCTTTACGTTTTAAACTAGTTCTTGAATTCCGATTTCAGATATCTTATGCAGTTATGCTTACGCGAGTAAAACTACTTCTGCCGAGTCTTTTGAAAAAACAAGACAAAAAAACATTTAAGATTGATGCATCAAATCATCTAAGCAACCTGTCCCTTAACAGACCAAAGCTTTCAATTGGATCAAAACACATAGTCAAGAGGGGATCACTATAACCCATCACTATTCAGAGGCTTCACCTAACAATTAGACACCATATGCAACTGAAATACGGCAGCATGTTGAGCATTGGCAAATTACCAAAAAGTAGTAACCAATTCGAATGCAGAAAAGCGTGAAATTGAACTCAGTTGGGACTAGTTGGTGGATTAAAAAGCAAAATAGACTCAGACATATCACTCTGAGCAGAACTGAAAAGACATAGACATACCTTAGCAATTCGCTTGCTACTTCTATACCTCATCATCCGCTGCAATCCAGCCATCAATGCGATCCCGAAGATCACACCGAAAAAAATCCCCGAAACCAACCCCATTTGCTAGTCCCCTAACACGGAAGCCCGCTCTCCTGCCAAGAACACGAATCAGCAACAGCTCCGTGGCTAAATCTCCTCCAGCAGAAGAAGAAGCAACAGTTGGTGATACTTACAGCTGAAATTACGGCAAACTGAGAAAGACCCGAAAGCGATCCCTTCCCTTTCTTGGTCCTCTTGCAGATGCCGACTAAGTAGTGTCTTGCCTTTTCTCGGCGAACAACAATCTTATTCTTATCCGTTACTCTATTTAAAAGGCAGAAACGAGAAGCAGTTTGAGGAGCAGCATTCAAGAGAGGTAGGCCACGCCGGAGACGGAAATGAGAAACTGCTTCACTGTAGCGCCTTTAAATCTTCGCATTTTTTGTTTTTCTCATCTGATGGTTTCATTATTACACGTCTCCGCTGTTGACAGCAGTCTGTCCGTTTGGAGAAGACCTTTGGGATTCTCAAACGGTTTCTTTTTTTTTTTTAAATATATTTTAAAAAATAAAAAGTTATTTATAAGTAAAGTTTAGCAGTAAGTTATTTAATCTTAATTATTAAAAAATTATCTAAAATATTACAATTATTTGAAACAGTTATTATTAAACGGGACCGTAATACTCCATTTGTCCTATTATTATTGAAACATATTGATTGCACACGTTATTTTAGAATAAGTTAATTTTGTGTTGATTTGATAGGTGAAATATAGGAATAGAGGAATAATTGAGTAAATTAATGTATAAAAACTTACTAAATAAAAAAAATATTTTAATAATTTTAAGACAACTGAATAAAAAAAATATTTAATAATTTTTGGACGAATGGAGTAACATGTGCAACAAAATATCATAAAATCATCTAGTAATTTCTAGTATTAAATTACGTTTTCCCTAAAATTTTGTTACTGGCGGACATTACATCTAGCTTCTTAAACAAAAAAAGAAGAGAAAAAATTCTAACAATGTTTCTACTTACACACCCTTGTTCGTTTATCAATAAAAGTTTTGATTTTCAAGGAAAAAACTGAATTTTGGCCTAAACATTGCTTTACATGATATTTATCATGGGTTGTACATTTCCATTATGTACTTTTTATGGGAACCGTTTTTGCTTTATTTCCAGGGTTTCATTATTGGGTGAGTAAAAATTTTAGTCGGATATACTTTGAAATTTTAAGTCAAATTTAATTTTGGATAACTTTTTAGGTTCGGGCCAGAAAAAGAAATACCCTTTTCTTTGTCATATAGTCTAAGGGTGAAGTCAAGCACTCTGGTGAGAGGAGCTTGATGGCTCAGAAAGAGAATCCATTTTTACAGAAGTTTCAATATTCCTGTGTGAGTTTTCTATCTTGCTAGAATATGGAGTCAGGCCCAACATGCCAATCAAACAAAAAATTTGATTTGGCTTGACCTAGCTACCGAGCTTAGTAGTAAAAAAATTAGGGGAAAATGTTGTTATAAAGGACTGTAAATCCTTATTCCTATGATCCAATGAGAGGTTGGTTTTAGGAAATACTCAAAATCCTTATGTATTACCTAATTTGCCCTATTAGTGTAGTGTTTACTGACTGAGTCGTTCAATTTGGAGTTGTAAAAATGACTAAATGAAGATACTATGTATCAAGATTCAAGACTGACGATAGAATTTGAGTACTCAATTATTCATTGATAAGTAATTCTTTTTCTTATTGAAAAAAGATAATTAATGTAAAGTTTATGATAGAAATAAACGAATGAATACAACCTAATATCCTACCATTGAAGATGAAAAACATTATTCCACTCAAATAATAATATGTGGGCTCTTGTGTTTCAAAAAATATGTGAACTCTTGTTATTTGATGGAAAGGGTAGTGAATAATTTATTCCAGAAAAGGGATGATAAAGAAAAAGTTTACCGGGGATTTTCTTGATAAGTAAATCAATTATTTTATTCCCTCAGTTCAACGGCATAATTTCTCAACAAAAAAAAACTTTTTTAATTCTAATATATTAAGGGGTTTCAAACATTAAAAATAGGGGGAATATAATTCAGCCAATTTGTGAGTAATTCACGGGTGAATTACTCTTTTAATTCACCATGTAAATGGGACGTTTTAAGTTTGAAGATCCATGGAAAACGTTGGAGTTGGTGATGAAAACACTCATCTCGTTCAACTTCTCTGCCTCCAGAAGATG
The DNA here is from genome assembly GCA_038382905.1 of Daphne laureola. Classification (NCBI taxonomy): domain Eukaryota; kingdom Viridiplantae; phylum Streptophyta; class Magnoliopsida; order Malvales; family Thymelaeaceae; genus Daphne; species Daphne laureola. The sequence goes on from JBBYHH010616779.1 coordinate 10,348, forward strand.
TGATCCGCCTCACTGAGATTTCAAGATCGACATAGTGACGCTGGCCGACTCGCAATTACCGATCGGATCAGATGTGGTATGTTACACCCATCCCGGAATTATGTCATTTCCGATGTATTTTCCCGGTGGTCGGTTTGTAAATTTATCAGAACCTTGTAATACATTGTATATGGAAGTCTGAT
>JBBYHH010616890.1:0-10528 GCA_038382905.1 Daphne laureola
ACATGTGTTGCGGTTCTTGGGTCTTCGTGACCTCGAACCTATGGTGAGTGACACAACATGTCATGGTTCTGGGTGTCTGAGTGGCACCGAACCCTTGTATATGACATGGTATGGTATTGGTTTCCGTACGTTCCCACGAGCATGATGTTGGTTATGGGTTTCGTGCATCCCCACAAGCATGATGTTGGTTATGGGTTCCGTGCGTCTTCACGAGTACGATGGGACTGGTTCTGTGATCACGATCATGAACCCTCAGATATAACGGTTTGGTTTTCGTGCGTCTTCATGAGCATGATGGGATTGGTTCTGTGATCACGATCACGAACCCTCCGATATGACAGTTTGGTTTATGTGCGTCTTCACGAGCATGATGAGACTAGTTCTGTGATCACGATCACGAACCCTCCGATATGACGGTTTGGTTTTTATGCGTCTTCATGAGCATGATGGGACTGATTCTGTGATTACGATCACGAACCCTCCGATATGATGATTTGGTTTCCATGCGTCTTCATGAGCATGATGGGACTAGTTCTGTGATCACGATCACGAACCCTCTGATATGATGGTTTGGTTTCCATGTGTCTTCACGAGCACGATGGGACTGGTTTTGTAATCATGATCACGAACCCTCCGATATGACGGTTTGGTTTCCGTGCATCTTCACGGGCATGATGGGACTGGTTCTGTGATTAAGATCATGAACCCTCCGATATGATGGTTTGGTTTCCGTGCGTCACCACAAGCACGGGGATGATGTAGTTCCGTGCATCACCATGATCACGATGAGGGTGTTTTGACAACGGTTTAAGGGTCCTATGCCCTCGCTGGTACCATGCGGATGTGATTGTGTGTATGTGTAGGAGACTCCTTACTGCGGTTCTACGACTGAACCATAGATAAGGGGGCCGTCGAGATGTGTGGGTTGGATTGAGGTTATTGAAGTGTGTTTTATGGTTATGGTTTAGGTGATATATATGTATATGTTGCCTCACATTGTCATTTTAGGTTTTATCATGAAGAAAATGACTATTTCTACCTGTAACCTTACTGAGTTCTCTTGGGAACTCACCCTTTCATATATCTACTTTTCAGGAGCTCTGAAATTGTGGACCATGAAGCATTATGCTCGGTCACAATGCATTGTGTACTTAAGGTATAGATAGCTCCTCAGGTGGTTATGTTTTCGTTATGAAAGGAAAGGAAAGGGTGGGGTGAGTTGAGAGAGAACCAGAGGGTTATTCAGTATATGGTTATTGATAGTTTTGGGCTTTGGGAGGTTAAGTCTATTATTCAGTTTATGATTTTTGTTTGAGCACTTGTGTATTATTGGAACTAACAGTTAGCCTTATGGTCGTTTTGTTACAACAGCAGCAGCAGTAGTCGTCGATAGTGTCAGGATCTAGAAAATCTAACTTTTGGTTTAAGTAGTGTTTTTGATTAGAAGATGGCTCTGTAGGTGTAGCTTGCATGCATACATGTAGACTTGGTTATAAGTTTAAGTGTATATATGTGATTATATGTACACATGAGAAAATTGTGAAAATTGTTATGAGACCGGTTATTATGCATTGAGTTATTACGATGTTCTGCAAAGAACTTTCTGTTGTATGACTGTTTATCTGTTGAAGAGCCTTTACCCGGTAGTGAAAGGGTAGACTATTTTTTGGTTATTTCTGAACTGAGCGGAGCTCAGTATTCCTGCTATTGTATGAAATTTTGTTTTGCAGGTACAAGGGAAATGTGGTAACATAAATTATACGTTATGGAAATCTGTAAACAGGGACCTAGGTAATGGGTTGATCCCACATAAGGAGCTGCGTATTAAGGAATGATTGTTTAGCTCACCGCTACCCCGCTAACTCCGCGTCCGCTTCCCGTTGGGCTGAGTAGCATGGGGGTGCTGGTGAAATATGTTGTATCCTGAGATGGTTTGAGAGTTGATGAGACCAAGGTTAAGGCCATTAAGGAGTGGCCTACTTCTAAGTCCTTGACCGAGGTTAGATCCTTTGATGCCCTAGCTAGATTTTATAGGAGGTTTGTAAAAGACTTCTCTACCATTGCTTCACCTTTACATGAATTGTCTAAGAAGAATGTGCCTTTTGTGTGGTGTAAAACCCAATAGCATTCTTTTCAAGAATTAAAGTCTCGGTTGATGCATGCTCCATTACGTATCTTGCCTAATTTTAATAAGTTGTTTGAGGTCGGATGTGATTCTAGTGGCATACGTATAAGGGTTGTTTTGCATCAAGAGAGCTGACCCATTGCTTTCTTTAGTGAGAAGCTAAGTGGTGCAACACTTAACTACTCTACATATGACAAAGAGCTTTATGCTCTTGTGAGGTCATTACAGGTGTGGTCTCACTACGTTCTACCTAAAGAATTCATTGTGTACACGGATCATCAATCCCTAAAGTACCTAAAGGGATAGGGGAATTTGAATAAAAGACATGCTAAATGGGTTCAATATATTAAGCAATTCTCTTGTCTCATTTAGTACAATAAGGGAAAAAATGACATACTAGCTGATGCATTGAGTAGGAGATATGCATTTTTCACTACATTGAATGCTAACTTAGTAGGTTTTAAGTACCTTAGAGACATGTATGCAAATTATGTAGACTTTGGTATAATATATGGTGAATTTTTGTCTCATGAGCTTGATTCCTATTACAGATTTCATGGCTAGTTGTTTAAGTCTAAAAGGTTGTAAGTGCCAAGATGTTCAATGAGAAATATGATCATATAAGAAGCTCATGGTGGCGGGTTGATGGGCCACTTTGGAGTGCAAAAGACTTATGAGGAGGTGAAGAGAAACTTCTATTGGTTGGGCTTGAAAAAGGAGGTGATGAAGCTTTGTACATCTTACACAACTTACAAAAAGGCTAAGTCTAAATTGCAAGTTCGCGGGTTTTTTTATCGTTTACATTCTCCTACTCGTCCTTAGATTGACATTATCATTGATTTTATGAGTGGTTTTCCTAGAACATCACATGGACATGATAACATATTTGTAGTTTTTGATATGTTCTCTAAGATGGCACACGTCATAACATGTAAAAACATGAATGATGCACAACATGTAGCTAACTTGTTCTTTAAGTAAGTAGTGAGGTATCATGGTTTTCCTCAGACCATCGTTAGTGATAGAGACTCCAAATTCTTGTGTCACTTTTGGAGGACTTTATGGTCTAGACAATGTACTAATTTTCCATATTCAACATCTAGTCACCCATAAATGGATGGTCAAACTGAGGTCACTTATAGAACACTCACTACTATCTTGGGAATTTTGTTAAAGAAAAACTTGAAAGATTGGGAAAAGATGCTTCCACATGTTGAGTTTGCATATAATAGAAGTTATCACACTACTACCTCACTTAGTCCTTTTGAAGTTGTATATGGCTTTACTCCTTTTACACCTCTTGATTTAGTTACATTGCCTTGTGATGACATGATTAATATTGATGGTAGAAAGAAGGCCGAGAGGATGAGAGAGTTTCATGATAAAGTTGATAAACAACTTGTGAAAATGAATGAGTCATATGCTAGGAAAGTGAATAATGGTAGGAGGGTGGTTTCTTTCAATGAAGAGGATTGAGTGTGGTTGCATCTTAGGAAGGAAAGGTTCCCATAAGATATAAATAAAAAACTTGCATCTAGAGGAGATGGTCCTTTTAGGATTGTTAAGAAGATCAACGATAATGCTTACATGCTTGACTTTCCTAGTGAGAAGTATAATATGCATGCTACTTTCAATATTTGTGATCTTTCTCCTTATATAGGTGAACTACAAGATGAGAATCCGAGGTCAGATTCCTTCAAAGAAGGAGGGCATGATACAATCCTAGCAAGATCAATGCATGAAGATGAAGATGCAAGGGAGTACAAGGGCAGTGGTAAGGGGGCGGCACCTTGAAACTGCCCTTAGCTTCAGATGGGAAAGCCTTGGGTGCTAGCTACCTTTCTCACCCGACGCCTCCACCCTTGGCACCTAGTGTTAGCACCCATGGACCAATGGTGCTACCCTCCTTCAAAGAAATCAATGAAGCTAGTCAAGGCCAAATGCATCCACTCTACGGCTTGGAAGGACCTATGACAATATCTAGGGCAAAGAAAGATCAAGAATGCCTTAGTCTCTTCATGTCTACCTTGGCAACCAAGAAAGAGCAACAAGAAGAACATGAAGTCCTACGACTCAAGCTAGACATTCTTGGAATTCAATTAGATGAAGACTACAATGTATGCATCAAAGAAGGAACCATTTCTTATCTTGAAGATCCGGGAAAAAACAATATCAATAACAACTTCTCTACACTTACCCATTTTAGGGGCTCTTTAGACACTCAAATCCAAAGTGCTCTAAACATGTCCTAAAGTTTATTCATTGTATATCTAATAAAGAGAGGGAACCAATGCAATAAATTTCATTTAATTTGGATTCCAGTTGAAGCTTGAGGACTACTTTGAAGATTGCTCAGATGTCACTATCAGCAGTGTCCCCCCCTGAAGAATGAAGCCAAAACACATTAAGGAATGATTGAGACCTTATGAAAATTGTTCATACCTCTTATGTCTACCATCCTACTCTACTTTAAATACAATTCAAATGTAATTTTATATTAGGACACTTCTAGTAATGTTTAGCTAGGTAAGTAGTCTTAATTAGCCTATTTAACTAGGGTTAACACCTAAGTATGGATCTAATGATTAGTTAGTTGCTAAACCTAGGGCATGTTAGTCTTTTCAAGTGTAGGGATGGATGTTTGGGTTACCCTAAGGTGTACAATTCATCCAAAAAACACCAATTGAGTAAGAACTCATATTTTGTAAGATTAAAACAAGCTTTTGCTCTCTCTTGCTCATCTAGGGTTCTCCTTCTACCTCTACTATCCAACCCTTAGGTTCAATCCTTTTGGACCTAGGATATAAATTTGTATTTCTTCAACATTCATTTGAATAGGTGCTAGATCCATCCCATCAATCATGGCATCAAAATCAAAGCCAAGGATGTACAAAGCTAGTGTTTGAGCCAATTCTATTCCACCAATTCTTCCTCTTTTAGATCCGGGTTCATATGTTCTTCCTAATCCAATAGGAGGTTCATATCAGTTAGGAAGCTCATACAAGCTGAATCTAAAGAGGAAGGATGAGTCGAGATAGATGTGGCTCAAACAATAGCAAGATGCATCCTTGGGTTTATTTTGAAGCCGGGAATGATGGGGTGGATCTAGCACCTCTCCAATTGGATGTTGGAGCAATAAAGAATTAGTTCCTAGGTCAAAATATTTGAACCTAGGGGCTGGATAGTTGAAGATTGTTGGAGAACCCTAGATGAACAACAGAGAGCAAAACTTCTTCAATCTTGTTAAAATTGAGTTCTAAGTTACAATGTGTTTGGAGGCTCCCATATAACCTAGGGAGAGTCTCAAAATCTGGAAAAAAAACCCTAAAATGTGTAAATAATAAGTCACCCTAGGGTTTAGTACCTAACTAATACATTTCAGCCTAAATTAGATGTTAACCATAGTTAACTAAGCTAACTAAACTACTTAGCTAACTAAACATTACCATAAGACTCTTAGCATGAGTATTACATTTGAAATGTCTCAAAAGGGTGTTAGGAGGGTAGCTTGAAGAGGAAAGATCCGTTCAAAGGGGTCTCAATCTCATCTTAATTAGATTTGGATTCATTCTTATGGAGGGGATCACTGCTGATAGTGACACTTTTGTAATCTTCAATTGAGTCCCTAAGCTTCATTTCAACTCTAAATTGGATGAAACTAGTCCCATTATCTTCCTCTACTCAAGACCTTTCCATTTCATACTCATTTTCCTATATTTGGAGCACTTTCATTGGTAGCCTCCAAAGAACTCCAATAATGACTAAGTATTGTGAAGGAGCTTGATGCACTGATCTTGTAATAGATGCACAAGGAGCTACAGACCTCTAAATTGGATCATACTAGTGACATTCGATTCCTATTTTCCAGAGCTACAACTTACCCTTTTGAAGAAACTAATTAGGACTTCATATGAGAGAGTTACAGTCGTTTGAATTTGGGATCTTATTGTTGTCTTGTTCCTCAAGCTTATCTCATGGTTGTTCTTCAATGATCCCATGTATGCTCCTTAGGATCACATCAACCCATCCCTATTAAATAGGATTCATCCTCAAATCTATAGGATGTAAACCCTATAGCTCAAAGACACTCACAAAAAATCAAAGAAAGTTAGGGGTTAGTGAACTAAAACTTAAAGGCTTTAAAGAACTAGTTGGTAGAGCCTAAAAAAATGCAATCACGGTGTTCACCATTTCAAGGATACAAGTATAACAACACCAATGTGCATGGCAAGGTCGAACAAGAGCTTAAAAAGATTCATGGAATGCTTTCAAGAGGGAATGGTATGATCATAGAGGAACTTAAACTCAAGTAAGTCATGATAATAGTGTGGCTCTAGTTCTCAGCAAAACATGTCTATGGTAAGGTGATATGAAATGTCATGCTCAACATTAATGGTACCTTGGACATGTGCCACAAAAACAAGCATACAAGCAAAATTTCCATAGTGTAGGTTATAACACTTTCAACCCTTAATCAAAAACTCATGGCATAGTGACACATCCTACACATGACACTAAATGCACCATTGTTACACCAATCATGGGATTTCACATTTTGGTGTCGGTATGTGAATCTCAGGCCATTTTACAGAAAATAACTTTTAGGGGAAAAATGGTCATTCTGAAGGATTAAAGATTTATCTGTTTAAGTTAGAATTGGGTTGGTAAGTTAATATTAGATTAAAATAATTTAGTGGGATATACATGTCAATTGGTTAGTGTTTAAGATAAAGTGTAAAACATTGTGTGGTAAGGGAAATTATTAGTAAATTAATTTGTTATGAGTTATTAAATAATGGTATGAGTTAGTAAATAAATGTGAGGTAAAAAAGTAATTATTTTAGTATGGTTAGTAAGTTAGAAATAAAAAAAAAAGAGTGGTAGTAGTAATAAAATATGATAAGTATTAGTAAGAGTAGTGTTATACCATAAAACATAAAATAGAAAAAAAAACTTCAACACCCTCTCCTCTCCTGCATCGCGGAACTGCTACTCACTCTCCTCCTTAGTGTTCTTCATTTCTCACCACCAAATCTCTTGTTAGCTTGATTAAATTAGAAGGTGAGTTAGGATTTGTGTGAGATTTACCTAGAAACTAAGGATTAAGATAACAAAAAAATCATTTCTCTTCTCTCTCACTTGGAATCCGAATTTCAAGAGCTTGGTAAAGATCTACATGAAATTCTTCATCAATTTCTTGAGGTAAGCATGAATAAGAGTTGGTTTTGGATTAATAGTAGGCTTTGCATCAAGAAAACATCAAGAATTGAAGGAATTTGAGTTAGGGTTAATAAGGGATTATGAACCAAATTTAGGGAAAGTTTAATTTTATGTTAGAATTATGTTCTTGGTTAAATTTGGAGTACTTTTGATAATTGGAAGTTGGTTAAATTCTTTATGGAACTATGAGCTATGTGTTAAGGGCAAATTTGTGGTGGAGGATTAAAGCTTGTAATTAATTAGTAGTGGTGGTTAATTTGTGTTCTTGGATTTCTTGGGAGCAACTTTAATGTTTGGGGTAGTTGGAAATCATCACCTACGTAAGTTGTGTGTTAGCCGAATTTGTGCATAAATATGTGAAGTTGTTGCTTGATCAATTAGGAGCTGATTATAGTGCTCCTAACCTCACGAATTAGTTTTGAAAGTTTGGAGAGAACTTCATTTCATGAAGATCATGGTTTGATCGAATTTGAGACTTGAAAATGAAGTTATTGATTATTGTGTGAAAGGTATTGGTTCAGTAGTTTTTGGATGATTTGGATCGTAGTTTGATGATAGATTGTGAAGAAAGTAAATATGGTATGTTTGGTAGGTTGTGACCAAATATGAGCATGGATTTTAGGTTGAGAAATTGTTGTGAAAAGTTGGTTATTTTATGGTGGATTATGTTAAAATAAGTAATGTGTGGATGTGTGAAGTTGTGTTGAAATTTGATAAGTTCTGCTCATTTTTGAAGTTTAGGATCGATTTGTCATAAGTGGAAAAGTTGAAGGTTAAATATTGGAATTTTATAAGTTGCGTTGCGAATAAGTGTTATGTTGTGAAACGAAAAGAATGTGAAAGATCTCGATCAAATTGACACTTTTTGGAGAAAGTGCCTAAAATTGGAAAATTCACCAAGTGTTGGAATAAGGAAACTTGAAATGAAGAAATTCTATTCCTTTCTGTCTGTATGATTGATTGGTGTTAATCTGGGTTGTTAGGCATCTGGAAAAGTCAACTGTAAGATCCCGCGGGATTTTATTTCGGATTCTGCTTTACTTTCGGAAATATCTAGTAAGGGCTCAACTCTTTTGAATATGCATTCTGGGAGTGCTTTATATGCTATTTGGATTAGTTGAAGCTAATCTCGGGCGCGAGCGTAGAGCCTCGTGACCCCCGGGACTAGTTACATGGTAGGGTTAACGGCATGCAGGTTTTCAAGCATGAAGGCCCAACCTTATGATTAGGTATTTCTGGGACCATTCTGTGAGCAACTATCTGATTCTGTCTGAGTCTGATCATTAATAATCAGTGATCCATTTTCGATTCAGTCTGACTCTGATCAATCATGATCAACGATCCGCTTCTGCATGGGATTCTGCTCTGTTCTGATCATTTTACGATCCATATTGTGATCATTCGGCGATCCTTTATGTGATCATTCGGCGATCCATTATGAGATTCTGTTTGCCTCTGATCTACGATGATCAGTGATCTGATTCTATCCGAGATTCTACTATTCTGTTCTGCTCTGATCAAATTATGATCAGTGATCCGATACGACGGTTTTCTGAGGGGATATACACCTCTAGCTGGTATACCATGCTTCTGTTCTGTTCTGTTCTGACTCCCAAATGTATTGGGCTTCGGCTCGGTCTCCGGGGGGCTGTCGTTCTGTTCTGCTTCCGTCTGAGAGGGATGTGAAGATTTTGTATCTGATATTATGTATGTCTGTGTTCTGTATGTATGACTGATCTGTTTTGCAGGAACTTGGATCTGGTGGCCTGCGGGACATTGGAAAGTGTGTGTGATCATTGTGCACTTGGTGCACGATGATAATTTAGATTATTCTGTTTATGTACGAAGTGTTCTGACTCTATTTTGCAGGATTCTGTATGTGATGTTGTCCCGCAGGACATCCAGACATTTGTCTACTTGTTGTGCACATAGTGCATAACAATGTGTATGATGTGTGTGTATGATTCTGTATACTAACCTTTTCTACAGGATTCTGTATACTAAAACTCTTTTTCATGGATTTTTGATAAACCATTAACCTTACCTCAGCCCTTATTGAGTTCTTTCGGGAACTCACCCTTTCATCTGTTAAACTATTTCAGGACCATTTGGTACATAGCTAGCAGGATAGATCTGCGTAGTTACATTTTGGATTTTGTGCTACAGCAACAACATTAGGAACTCAGGTTGATCTTGGTGGCTGTGATGGTCCGATCACTCAAAAGTAACAAATGTTTTAACATTATAGGATTAAAGGCTCTGTAGGAGTAGCATGCATGTACATATAGTTCAGAATATGTTTTGAAAATTGCGTATGTTATCAGCTATTTCTGATGTTTTTGAACCATGATATTTATTCAAGGAATGCTTGCCCGAGGCAGCTTCCTTTCCAGTGTATCTAGTCTGAGCGGAGCTCAGTATTTGTGTTATGATTCTGAAAGTGCAGGAAACATGCTGGTACAAAACTGTTTTCAGAGAACAACATATTTTGACTATACTTGTATGAATAAAATTCATCGTTATACTGGGAGCTTCGATCTGAAATTTTTTATGACCATAGCCTCGTGTGTCTAGTTTAAGAAAAAATGTACAAAACCTGATTCAGTTAGTTGTGGAATTTTCTAAGAATGTTTTACTAATGGGTGGTCAAGATGGAAACAGAATATTAGAAGAAAATGAATAGTGATCCAGGGACCGGGTTGTGGATACAACCCACTGTATTACTGCTTGTCTATAGGTAAAGTGACCATCACCTCGCCTCTTTAGCCCCGCATCTGCTTCCACTGGGCCATGTATGGAGGGGGTGGTGATAATGTGGTATCAGAGGATGGTTTAAGGTATGGTTAAGAATGAAGGTAGGAAGAAGGACACATGCATGCTTTAGGGATTGATTATCAGAAGGTCCAAGAAGGAACTACTAAGGATGGTATTTGGACTTCTGAGGGGTGTATTTGGACAGGCAATGCCCTTGTTCCATTGATCGATTCCGGGCATGTTCTTTAAGAAGAACTCCTTACAATAACATCCTCGGATGGAGAAGCGGGACTGTAGGCAGTCAGTCAGTCCAAACATGCTCAAAAAGGCTATGCTACTGGATTTTCTTTTGAGATTCTGGATTGCACAGGATTGATCATCGAGGACATGGACATCGGGATCTGACATCATGCAAGTAGGTATACCCTT
>JBBYHH010617000.1:0-10528 GCA_038382905.1 Daphne laureola
TTTAGATCTAACGGCCCCTTAAAAATTGAGCTGATTGTAACGGACCTAATGGTGCACCTTTCCGTTGACTAATTTTCCAATAATATTGACTTTCTCGAACCACCGTCGGTCAGGCGGGAGAGGTAGTTTAGACTACCTTCCAGGGCCTAGCGGCGTCCTATCTTCCGAATGCATCTTGTTGTATCCCGAGTCAATTGTCGGTTCTCCAACCTGGCAACCACAGACAGTACCGAGTCATAAGACTTCTTAGGTTGAATCCAAGGTGTGGGATCAATTACCCTTTGACGTGAAAAGAACAAGTGATCTAGTTGCACCCATGTCCAACCTTGAGAATCTAAGAGCTCACATGTCAAAGGAGGAAGTCCTTGGTTTTCACTACCCCTCTACCTTCCATGACGCTTCATATCGTGCTCTTAGCTCTTCATCCAAGCTTCAATATGTCAAGGCCCGAGTCTTCAAGGACTTTTTCGGATTAACCATTCCCAATACCAAGAAGGCTAAGGAAATGCTCAACAAGTTGATGAACAGCTTTGAAAGTGTGAGGATGAAAATGCAAATATTGTTGGAGATGAAGGTGATGCCTAATCATTTAATTCTTCGACTAAGGCCTATCATAATGATTGGATTCAAAATTCACAAGGCCAAATTCAATTTTTCATATCCAAGACCAAGGAGAACTATAGTCCACAAAATGCTCAACCTGTTGAACTTCTAGCAGATGCATTCAATGCACTTTAATAGTTTCCAAGCTTTTACTCTACATTAATGATAGACATCAATAGCCTTGAGGACTCAATAGACATTTGAAATCAACCTAGAATTGATGGAAAATGAGAGGTTAATGGGTTTTAAGATCTACCATTGATTGACAAAAGCATTGAAGAGAAAAAAATTTACTATCCATTACTTGGTCAATTTCTCAACTTGCTGAGCACATATCTGCATCCAAATTTTATCAATTGTTTTGTTAGTTTTTCTTGCATAAATTAGGCTAGTTTCCCGTTTATCTAGCCTAGCATAAAGAGTTTATGATTGTTTAAGTTTTTACATTTACATCTCTTTTAGTTCCTATCATTAACTCAAGGAGTTGTAAACACTTGTAATTATGTTCTAGTGTTTGGAACCTTCACCTATAAAAGGTTGCTAACATTTCATGTTTTGGCTTAATCAATCAATTATCAATCAATGAAATATATTACACTTTTACATTGAAATTGAGAGTGATTCTTTTTTCAACCTATCTTCCTTTTCCACTCAATTCTTGTTAAGTTTTCTTGACAAGTCTATTAAGACCAATATTGCCTTCTCATTGGAAGAAGGAGGTGTTCTCGCTCATCATTCACATCTACGGTCTACCCCTCTATTGCTCCTTTGTTGGCTAGATCTGTCCCTTGTGTTCTAGGATACCCTCCCGGTACACATTGATTGGCATTAGAGTAATCTGATCGCACGTCAAAACCTATGGTAACGATGTTGAACACTAGATCACTATACACAATGGCATAACCCTCTTCTGAAATGAGATTATATACTAAGGGAGTGATGATCATTTTTTCATTACTGACATTGAAGATGAATTTTCATAAATCATGAAATTGACACTCTGGCTTGATATGAATTATTTCTGGATAAAAGTCAATTTTTGGTAAGGTTGGTGATATGGATAGCCTAACGGGCCTACCTTGGACCCACAAGAAGGCCCAACGACTCCCTAGACAACCAGGCACTTCCTCACTATACAACCTCACCTTTAATAAGCCTCGTACGAGGCACCTCCAATAAGATACATTTAGGGGCGCAACAACCGCCCCCATACTTAACTCTCCCGGATGTCAAATACGTCCTCAACGCCTATAAGGGCTCTCCCAAGATACAACCACTTTAAAGGCTCAAATCCCATGGATCACGGCCTTCTTAAAATTCTCAACACCATCCTATATATTAGGTACTACCAACCACAAAAAAGGTAGATACTACAGACCCACACCTTCTGGCTCTTCTCTGCCTGAATCTCTCTCTCTCTCTCTCTCTCTCTCTCTCTCTTTGTGTTTTGCAGGTCACGGTTCATCTTATTCTGGTTGCTCCAGATTTCTAATTGATAGGTTTATATCAATTTGGCTCCATCCTTCATAAACAAACCCACGACCACTTTTCTTCTTCTTTCTCTAGCAATTCAAGGTCGACATCAATGGTAAGGACAAGAAAGAACAACACCAACAATACCAATAATGAAAATGTCCAAATAAAGGATGCCAATTTCAGTTCAAGCTCACCACCACAACTCCCACCACCAGCTAATGGTGACCAAAACAAGAAACTCCCTCCACCACCTCTTATCAACCGCGTTGGCGTACAAATTCCTCCAACTGGCCCAAGTGGCGCAACACCACCTAGAAAAATCATCGACCCTACTCAGATACAGCTTATTCAATCTAATATCCTCTGGGATATGCAGGCTTTCATGGTACAAATCATCGGAGCCAAAATCGCCAACCTCCGAGGTGTTCCACCCACCGACAATGAGGGATAATCTAACAATAATTGTCAGGCAGAAAACTCCACCATCGACAACTTTAATGTTAATGACCTCCTCCGCTGCATGAATCTGGTCAAGGCACAAGTCAAAACCCCAAATCAGGCCTTTGATGACATCGAGGTCCTATTGACACACCCCTTCACCTAGGACATCATCACGGTGAAAGCTCCTGAGGGTTTCCACATGCCAACAACGGACAACTTTCGACGCTATTCTTTCGACGCTACGTCTCTCAAATGGTGATGACTCGGGCCTACGATGCTATTCTTTGTGAAGTGTTCAGCTCCACCCTCAATCGAGCAACCTCTACATGGTTTGGAACCTTATAGGGTCAGCACTTTAAGTGCTTCAAAGATCTCACCACAGCCTTTCTATGACACTTTATGGGATCTCGACCACCCCCCAAGACGGTTGTACATCTACTCAAGGTGCAACAACAAAAAGAAGAGTCCTTCAAGGACTAAGTTAAATGTTTCCAATTTGAGGCTTTCAAGTCCAACGATTCTCTACGGATATGCAACTACTCACTATCACTTAAGGCCTACAATGCAAGTCTCGCCTCACATACAACATCAACGAGAACCCACTCACCTCAATGGGGGAGTTTATGGACTGAGCCACAAGGTTCATGGACTGACCCACTGGTCCTTCTCCTCCACCATGAACAAACACAACAAATATGAAAAAGGATCTGCCTCCATAAAATTTTCACCCTCGGGCACCTTTCCAATAGGAGGCGACCCTCACCCACCTCTTTGAGATACTCACAGTAACATTCTCCTAATGTTGGAAAAACAAAACAAAGTACCTTGGTGGCCACAATCGATCCAACACAAGACCAACAAGGGTCTCAACAAATTCTGCAACTACCACAAAGATCGAGGCCATGACACTAAAGGTTGTTAGAAATTAAAACATCCCATTTTTGAGATAGTTAGTGAGGGTAAACTCAAGGAATACCTAACCCGCTCTTACGCATCTCTAAAAGACCTTTCTAAGGGTCAAAAACGTGATGACGATCATGATAACCGGGATAAAAGCCGTCGTCACCACAATAGCCCTCGTCATCCCAATCTCCCAGTTCCTCCAGTAGTGGGCATGATCCACATGCTCATAAAGTTAGACGGCTCCTCAGCCCGAAAGCATTACGCTCGGGAAATCCTCCAAATCGACCACTACGAGCAAATCATCATCTATAGACTAAATAATACAAAGTTCTCTTATCCCCACTCTGATCCAATTTTAATCACTACTTGAATTACGGGCTACTATACCAACATGGTATACATTGACACAAGGGAAAATACAAATGTCCTTTCTATGGAAATGCTGGAAAAGCTCAAGATTCCCATTTCCAGTGTCAAGTAAAACTCTGATCCCATTTTTGGCATCGGACAAGATGTCGTAACAACCTTAGGCACCATCACTCTCCCTCTTATGCTCATCGGGGACACACTCTTCCAGATCCTGGACTATCACTCCATCATGGTAAAATTCCCCATCATAGACGTCCCCTCTGCGTTTAACACCATCATCGATCATCCCGGCTAGGTTGAATTCCATATGAGATGTGAAATACGCACCCTCATTGTAGGCTTCTAGACAGCACAAGGAGATGCCTAGATATACATTGACCAAAAGGCTTCCCGTAAAAACTATGTCACGGCCTTCAACTCCACCACTGATGTCAATGTTTCCTCATCCTACAATGACCCCATGGACACCGACGACACTCCTCATCTCAGTGATATCATCGAGAAAGTAGAAATAGTCTCAGGCAAAAAAATCAAGGTCAGCAAGGAACTTAAAGTCAAGGAAAAGGTTGCCCTCACCCATCTCTTGCACTCCAACATAGACGTCTTTGCGTGGGAACTGAAAGATCTTCGTGGGGTTGACCCTTTGGTTATCACCCATAAGTTGAATGTATTCCCAGATTCCAAGCCAGTTAGATAGAAAGTATGAGGCATGGCCTCGAATAGGAAAAAAATTATAAGAGAGAAAGTCCAGAAAGTCCTTAATGCCAATATAATATAGGAACTTCAGTACACGGACTGGCTCGCTAACATAGTTCTTATTGACAAGTCCAATCGAGACTGGCATATGTGCGTTGATTTCATAAAACTCAATGTCCACTGTCCAAAGGAACCTTATCCACTCCCAGTCATCGACCACCTAGTCGATGCCATATCCAAATACAATTACTTAACTTTCATGGATGCCAAGAGTGGGTACCACCAAATCTACATGGACCCCGATGACGCTCAAAAAACTACCTTCACAACAAGCGATGATGTATATTATTACGTTTGAATGCCCATCGGCCTACAAAACACGGGGTCAACATACCAAAGATTGATGAACAAAGTCTTCGCCCACCAAATTCGACGCAACCTAGAGGCATACAATGATGATGTCATTGTTAAAAGTATGACCTTTGAGGAACATCTCACCGATCTAGAAGAAACCTTCCAATCATTTTGAAGGTACAACATGAAATCAAATCTGAAAAAATGCTCATTCTTTGTAGACGCCAGAAAATTCCTGGGCTACATGATCCCAGAACGAGGAATCAACGCCAATTTAAAAAAGATCACGAAAATCACCCAAATGCCTACTCCAAAAGACATCAAGGATGTTCAACAATTAACAGGAATGATCATTTCCCTAAGTCATTTCATCTCCAAGCTCGGCGATAAAGGCAAGCCTTTCTTCGAGAAACTTTGAAAAAATAAAGCCTTCCAATGGACAACTGAGTTTCAAACAGCCTTCGAAGCAATCAAGAAGCACCTCCAAGAACTTCCAACTCTCAAAATCATATTCACAACTCCAAAATTTGACCCAAGAAAATATAGTTGGGGTCCCTCATTTTACTCAAGTCAGAGTTGACCGATCATAATCCAGGACATGACACAATTAGACCTAACTGGACAAGACCGTACATCATCCATGATAAAGATAGAGAAAGAGTTTTTAAACTCAAGGACTCCACTGGAAAGCTATTGAAGCATAACTACAATCAGGATGATCTCAGCAGTGTGTACATCTATATTCAAATCTAATATAAATGATCAAAATTTGTGTACTATCACATTCCAATACATCACAACTACCATTTCTAATATGTAAACTTTACCACAAGTAAATATACAAATTCCAAATTCAAGGAAAAAACAATTTTCATTTAGAAAAGAAACTGCAAAAGCACAAGTACAAATTATAAGGAGGGGCATCCATAACTTACTTGGAGCCTCCATCCTTCGAAGGTTCCTCACCCTTATATACCTTCACTGTAGAATGGGCATCCCCTCAACAGGACCTCAATTACCTCGGGAGCAGGCGAGGCCAATAGGTCATAAGGAAAATGAGGCCCTAACCTCTGCCCCTCACTACCTATCCTAAACAATGTGGCCCTATGAGGGTCCAAAACACTCATAGCGTCCAAACACTGGTACTCCACCACTAAGCCTAACCCCTCAACTTGTTGAAGGCATCTAAAAAATCCTTCAACCAGGTAGAAGAGATGTTGGCCCTGCACCTCAACAACCATGTCAGCATAGTTGGACACGACCTCTTCGACACGAGGAAGCCTAGTTGTTACCGACTTTACAAAATAATGGGGCTCCAAGCTCTCCCCCTCAAATAACGAAAGTTTATAAAAACACTCTAAACGAGCAACAACACGCAAATCCTCAATATTCAACCCAATAGACTCACTAAGAAATGAGGTACACTCCTTGATCTTCTTAGTCACCTTTTGAGCCAAGTTCTCCACATGGGCCAACCGGGAGGAAAGCTCCATGATGAGTTCATCCTTCATCGAGAAAGCTCTCTGCAACTCCTTAAGAGCAATGACCTTCTACTGCACCTCCTTCTGTAGTTGCTCGATGGCCAGCCCCTTCTACTCTACCTCTAGCTTATAGTAGCTAGCGAAAGGTTGTTGGGTCAACATATTCTTCTGAGCTGACTCTTATGGATGAGTAATCACCTTCACCTTCTCCTATAGTTGAGTCACTATGATCGAATGTGTGTTCTTCAGTAGCTAATTCTTAGCTCTGCTACCAGGAAGCTCAAGCCTGAGCTTCTCCACCTCCTCCGAGACTATGGCCTTCTCCTCAAGGCTGTGAATGTGTGCATGAAGGTCCTGGGTCTCTAAACAACTCAGGACAAACTATTCGTACACTCCATACAACAGCACAGATGCCTACATAGGCAAAATAAACACAATTAGTTCAAATATTTACCAATAAAAAAGGTAATATAAATAAAAAGTCAAAGTGAACACACATGGATAAGGTGACCGGTCAGATGATGCGCCATCTCCTCAGTCGAGACCTTTGACCTATCCATATGTTGTTGATCCTGAGGTAATAACAATCCCTCGGCTACCCAAGACCAAACATCATTGCCATCTTCAAGGATCAATTCCCTATGAGATATGTTGAAAATAGGCTCTCAAGCCTTCTCTAATAGGCAGCCACGAGAATAAAAAAAAGAGTGCCTCTCCATCCTTGACATGTACTTGATTCGAGATAGCTTGAAACGAGGCTCCAACCCCCTAGAAAACCTAGGCACAATAGCCTCATCAACACTAATGGGCCTCGGGGCTGTCCTTTAGCCATCGACCATAAATTCAGAGGGGGCACAATGTTTCCCCAGTTGCTCTATCACCTTGGTGTCCATTGATCAGCGTACAAACATGTAGACTTTTCCATTATGTTTAGATCATTAAACCCATTAATTTTTCCTTCTTTTAAGATTAAATACGCACTTTACTTATGAATTCCTAAGAATTACAGGTTCATAGGAGATCAATGTGCATAAATATCAATTAAAAAGGAAGGAAAGCAAGCTTCAAGAAATGCTGGAGGGACCCAATTACACCAAGGAGAAAGAATGAGGAGCAAATTGCAAATGGTGCAAATTTGGGGTCCGCGACAGTATGGGCGCTAGTTCTAATGCCTAGAACTAGCGTCTGCCCATCTTCAAGGCAGGAGTATGAGGCGCAAGAAGTGGGACCTTAAGGTGCCAGTTTAGGTGCAAGAACCAGCACCCTAAGATGCAGGAGGGAGTTGCCCAGGCACATGTTCCAAGCGACAAAACTTGCACCTTCATGGCGCAAGTTACCAATCCAGGCAGAACTCTTAGGCACTCCCACGTGGAAGAAGGGTGCATCATGCATTTCCAGTTGCACCCATGGGTCTGTACGGAGCATTTAAGATATTTTTATTGGCTATCAACTTGTAATGTCTATTCTACCACTCCTAACCATGTTTTAGGTGAAATTAGGTTAGAGTTAGTTTAGGTAGCTAGAGCGGTATAAATAACACTCTAGATTTCAGATTTTATGGTTCACCAATCTTTATATTGGATATTGGGTAGCTTTCTTGACCTTAAACCCTAAGTTTAAATTAGCTTCTTGTGGTAAGGGCCTTTAGCCCTTAAACCTCCATTTCAGAGGGGTTGAAGGGCTAATCTATGGAGAAGCTTTTGATCGGTGAATTCTAATCTTTACGATGCTTTTATTTCTTTAGTGCTATTATCTTCTTTCATGTCTATATTTTCACAGTAATTGAGTATGATCATGCTTGTCTTAGTAGTATCATGCTTAGGTTGCAAGTTATCTTTCTCCATGACCATTTTAGTATATTTTGGTCTTTGAGCCTGTGCTATAGTAACATGCATGTTTGCTGATCACTTACATTGGCATGAGATATATGAGTTTGATGAAATGTTCGAGAGAACTTTCATCAACTTAGCCCCACACCAACTGATAACCTTACTTGGAGCTCGAGAGAGCCTAAGTAAGTGTCTATTAGTGAACAATTAGGCTCTAGATTCCTCGGAGAGATCACCAATGGACCATGATAGTTTCCAGGAGGTGGACCCTCTTATACGAGCGGCGGACCGCAGTGCCCGAGAGGGGAGCGGGACGAGGATAGTAACTCACCTCACTAGGTAGAACTAGAGATTGATTGCATCCTTCCTCGCTTAGTATAACTGTATGAGTAGAGTAGTTAAATTTTGATGTCTCGTAGGAACATGTGGTAGTTCGTGATGTGCTAATGTATCTAGGAGAGTGTCATAGAATCTAGTCCTAATGAATCAGACAATCATTGGGACTCAGAGATGACCTTGGTCATCGGTGAGTGGTATTAGAGATAATCCATGCTTCTCGGACACAACTTTAGTCACACATGAATGTTACTTAGGATGCACAGTAGTACTACGAGAGCCCATGATTGCTGATCTATAGATGATGTTACTTCCTCCCCTCCATGATCTACTATCTTTCCTTGTTTTCCATTTATTGTATGACTCATCACTCATCCATGATTCTGCCTCTCTCACTACCATCCACATTGCATTCATGTATACTTGATTCTAGAGACTTGATTCTCTTGGGACTTTATATCTAGAGACTTTATTGTATGACTCATCACTCATAGTTTGCTATGATATCTAGAGACTTGATTCTCTTGGGTTCGATCCCTCATTCTGAGCCACTGTCCTATGATAAGACATAGTTAGGGCTAAGGTGGTGTTTATAAATGTATTTTCTTAGTCGAGTGTTTCTTGAGCTTCATTCTGATATACACCTATCATGTGTTGCAAAAACCCCTAACTGACAAATTGGCACTGTTACTGGGGAATCATATGTTTAGGTCGTTAGTGAATATGGTGTGCTAGTTTACATGTCTTATTAGATTTCCCCTTAGTGTAGTGCACATTTAATTGCATTTTCCTAGTCAAGGGCGTTAAACCTGATGCTTCTGGGAGGCAACCCGATGAGTATGTACATAAGTGATTAACACAATTTTGTTTAAATAGTCAAGGTTGATACACTTTTGATTTTTCATTTTCAGGTACCCAGACGGGACTTGGAGTTCTAGGAAAGTGAAAGGTTAGTTCTAAACGGGGACAAATCGAGTAAAATCGATCAAAGTGAATAGGTGATCTCAGATGAGCGGTGATGTTTTCATCGTTAGCACCGGGTAGTTTCTTGAGTGCGAGTTGAAGATGTGTTGATAAGCAAGCCGCCATGATGAGGTGAGTAGGTATTATATATACAACCACTTGCTCATCCTGATCTGTACATGGTGTAATTTCTAGGCATTTTTATACTGGCATCATATACAGATGGTGGCACAGTAGTGTCAACAACCTGCACTCGCCATCCAAAAATGAAACCTCACTCTTTAATATCATCATCTGATCCCCCGAGTGTAGTACCTTAACTTTCATCGCCTTCCTGCCTTTAGAACTCCAAAAGTCAACACAACATCCATCGACTATCAAACATTTTTCACCTTCAAGGTCAATGTTTAAGTAAGGTCTCTGAAATCTTTTTAATTAAATAAAAAAAGGTAATCCTTAGTCTTTAAGCTTAATTATGCGATTTAGAGACCTTGTGTTGTACTGGTGACCTTTCATTTTACCATGCTTTATCTGTAGAATGTCTGATGTTGATTAAGAAACATGAGCATGTATGCTGATTTTGCCTATCTTTGTGAGTTATCTTGATTAGTAGATAAAACATGTTACATAATTGCATTTGAAATTGTATGTCATGATCATGAGAACATGGAGTATTTTCTTCCTACCATGTATGCTTACATTCACATATGACATACATCCTTATGCCTTGTCTATTGATCCATGCTTTACTCTCACATCCACAATATGCTCATTTGTGTATTTTCCCATGTGTGACTTGTGGTATCTTACACTTTGCACTTCCATACCGCACACACAAGTTAGAACCTATGCTTCTAGAGTTCCACATGTTATGATATGTCTATCTCTCGGATTCTAGAAAATTGGACTGGTTATATAATTTTTATCTGCAAAAATTGTAAATAGTTGATAGCTTTCTCCTTACATTCTTGGAGTCTCTCGGGACATTTTAGAGAAACCCGTACCATCCAAGGCATTAGGGGACCTAACTTGGTCCCCGAGGTATGACTTTTCAAACCTTCTCTCTTTTACTTCCCT